>JBBPOL010000084.1:0-22006 GCA_038091435.1 Leccinum variabile | reverse complement strand
CCACTACTTTTATGTGCACCGACAGGGTGCTGGCAAGGTAAGCTGAATGATTGTACTTTAAAAGTCCTCACTCATGCGGTGGACCCAGACCAACGTTGCAATGATGACCCAGAGATGAAGATCCTGGCAAATTCGCGCTTGACCAGTTCAAGATAATCTACATCGCTCCTATGAAAGCCCTCGTACAAGAGATGGTCGGCAACTTTACTTCACGTCTTACCTCCGCGTTTGGGATCAAAATTGGTGAGCTGACCGGTGATTCTCAAATGACGAAGCAGCAAATCTCCGAAACCCAAATTATCGTGACGACTCCAGAAAAATGGGACGTCATTACTCGCAAGAGCACGGATACCAGCTACACGAACCTCGTTCGCCTCGTGATTATCGATGAAATCCACCTGTTGCACGACGAGCGCGGTCCCGTCTTGGAAAGCGTCGTCGCGCGAACAATCCGCAGAATGGAGCAGACGGGTGACTATGTCCGCAACGTTGCCGAATTACCAAGACGTGGCAACTTTCCTCCGCATGGATGAGTCGAAAAGGCTCTTTTATTTCGACGCCTCCTACCGTCCGTGCGGACTTCAACAACAATTCATCGGGGTCACTGAGAAAAGGCGATCAAACGATTCCAGGTCATGAACGAAGTCTGCTATGAAAAGCTCCTTGACCAAGCGGGAAAAAACCACTTACGTCGCGACCGCCCAACGTTGACCACCCTCGCCAGCCCTCCCGAGACGTCTTTTGAACCTGCTACGCGCCTTGCGATCCAGCGACGGTTCACTTCACTTGTCGACGTTTTGTCCCTCTTCTCTCCGCGTCCAACTCTTCTCGTGAACTCTCGTCTTTGTCCATTCTCGCAAGGAAACCGCCAAGACTGCTCGCTTCATACGTGACATGGCCATCGAAAAAGAGTCGATCACGCAGTTCGTGTGACTCGACTCAGCCACTCGGGAGATTCTGACGGAGGAGGCCGGGAACGTTAAAGATACAAAATTGAGGGACCTGCTGCCTTTCGGATTTGCGATCCATCACGCGGGGATGTCAAGAGAGGGCAGGACTCTGGTAGAGGAGCTTTTTGCCGATGGTTCCGTACAGGTTTTGGTGTGCACGGCGACTCTCGTGTCCGGTAGTTCACGTATCTGGTCTGTACAGAAAATAAATTACTGTCTACTACTGGCCACCACTGTTCGGCCGTGATCGTCTGTGAGCCCTTGTGCTCTGTTAGCTGTAGTGCCTGGCACTGCCTGCAGTACGTTGTGATGATGTAATAAAAGAAGGCTGTCACATCTGTAAGCGCTGTCGTCACGCTGTAAGCGCTGTCGTCATGTGGTAATGGTGTCGTCGCCTGTTCATAAATTGGTGATTTGCTGATGAACACCACATAATATAGATATTTGTTAGTATTAGTATACAATGTATGAGATTTCTGAATATATCAGCTGGAGGTTTTTCCTGATGCATGTACACCGCCACTGGCACCAGCTGGACCAGTTGAATGTCCCTTGTTTCTTGTTTTTCCTCCACAATCATCATTCACCTATTCATCCATACCTGTTTTTCTTCTCCATTGAATAGATGATTCATATTCCTATTGTTGTCCAATTGTACATGCCCATACCCCTGACATCCCGGCTGCTGCCTGACTGTACCACATATACAGGCATTTGTACACTTCCGGGGTATCAAAGGTACGAGTAATTTTAACTGAAGGGTCTGGGTGTCTAGTAACTCCTTGAAGAGTGCAAAAGCGCCTGAGATACCGGTGTTCTTGATGAGAGTGGCTGCATCCATCGTGGAAGCGTAGTTCTGCTTGAGGGATTCAGAGAGGTACATCTTGAGGGAGCCGACAATGGTATTGTTTGTTGGCTTTGTTCCAGGAGATGAAGAACTCCTTTTTGTCCTTGGTAGTGTGGACGGTGGGGCACACAAACTCGGCGCACCAGCTACAGCCATTAGCCATTAGATAGGTGGACATGAAGGGCCACCATTGGGTCCAGTTAGCATCGGTGAAGGTGGGGATGGTGGTTGATGTGGAGGAAGACATTTGTTGGATCTGTAATGTGAACATAGTCAGTGTTTTGTACCGACATAGTCTCACACTGCCATTGTTTCAGGTTTCAATGTATGTTGCATTTCTGCGCAAGGTTTGAACTGCACTGCATAGTTAACAGTCACTGCAGCCATTAGATATGATGTGACACTTGGCTAAGCGGGGCTCATAACCTATTGAATCTACAGGCATAGACTATATATTTATAGAAGAATACTAGTACATACCGGTTGAATGAAACGAGGAACGTTGAGCATGTAGTGGTTAGAGAAAGAGATGTTATTCGAACTCAGTATCTGAGTTTGAAACTATATACTACAGGATACGAGCATTATCCTAATCATACTACACTACGGTAATACATAAGGTATAGATGTCGAATAGTATATTGTACATATTCAACAGGAAGTGTCTGTCATTCCTTAGGCTAATGAGGAAGATTATGATCTGGATCTGGATGAAAAAGATGAATCATCAGGAACATCAGTTGGGCTTCTAGATTACATTTCTTCAATTGCTAGTTCTATATATGCAGTATAGTACTTTGCCCTTTGCCTTGTTATTCATTTGTCACGTCTACAGAAGAGGAAAGATTAAAAAATGAAGGGCAAAGGAAAGAAAAATGAAGAATGGTTGGGATTTATCTCACATGGTGAGCAGAGTCCATGTGTACCTTTCCTCTGAACTAAAATATGTTAGAGATGAAGCAAAGGTTCAAGTAAATGGCCGTATAATTGGCAAGTTTAAGAAGCGCAAGCTTTTCTCCAATGCCTTCCATTTTAGGGTGAATAAGGATGATCAACCATTGGAGAGCCTTGTGCTCTGAACAACCATCAACCCACAACAAAAGCCGAGTACCGAGCATGCATCTGCGGGATCCAAGCATGGCAAAGACACAGATGTGATTAGTACATGTCAGTGGTTATAATTCTCATTCATGCTAACAGTTCAACTGACTCTTGAATTCATGATAGTTAATTCTTTTCAAAGCCTCACTTCAGTTTGCATAGCTTACAGTCTTCTATACCATCTCCATTGCAAATCCTCTCCTCGTCTTTGTCACTTTCATCCAGCCCACTGGCACATGCAATCACAACTGGAGGACTCCCCTCATCCACCCCCTCTCCACCAGAATGTACCATTTAATCCAGTCACTATCGGGTGTTGTCAGGAAAGAGTGTGTCACTCCTGGAGAGTGCTGGACCTGATGTGTGCGACAGTGGGGAGTATCCACCTTGGACCTGCAGTGGAGAAGTATCTGGATGCTCATGGCTAAAGGCAGCACAATGTTTCATATTTTTGTCATATTCAAACAGTCCTCAGTCTCCAAATTTTTAGATTACCTTTGTCCTTGGGGCTTGCCTCAGACTGAGGTGATCCATGTATATGATCTTATCAGTGGATCAAACATAGGGTATGATGATGACATTGTGTATAACTAACAGCTCATCAATAATGCATATTTTCTTTTTGGTTTACTCCGGAAGAGGTACCTACTTAGCAAAGCCCTGAGGTTTGCATTTAGGTTGCATTTTTTCACTTTATTACTGTGACAGTCTCTCTCCAGTCAGCAAAAATATATGGCTTAGTAATAGCAAATAGCAATGACCACCCACAGTTTAATGTATTTGTTTAGCAATTTTGTCCAACAACTCCAAGTCTGTTTAATAGATTGAAGATCTTTTATTGACTCAGGGAGTCACTGCATACACAGAAATAGTGACAGGCAGGTCTGGGTTGATGAGCTAGGGTGGAATGATGGTGAGTGTAGTATGAGGGGGGATGACACCGAGTGTGGGACTAAGACAGTGCGACTAAGTGTGTAATCTGGATTGATTCCTAGCCAATGGACCCATTGGACCTCCATTGTCTCCTTTGGACTACTGATACCGCTGTGAGAGTACGAAATGTCAATAAGGACCACCTTGAGTAGTTGACAATACCAAAAAGGGTGACAGTTGGGATCATCTTCTCTCAACAAAGTCATGAGGAAAGAAGAGTGGTCTGTTTGCAAGCAATCATGTGCTCTGCGACTTGATCATTGCAACATAACTTCACCATGGGCAAGATTGAATGATTGTGGAAGCAGGGCTGAGCATGCTTCATTCCTTCAACTGTCAGAGTTGACCTCGGTCAATTCCCTCCTCTTCCGTTGTGTAGCCTCCTTGGATAATTCATGGATTTTGAAAGTAGTGCAGGTAACTTGTTGAAAATAGTGCAATTGATTGCAAAGAGTCCATAACAACTGGAGGAGTGTGAGTGAATTGTCCGTGTGAATTGGAAGCTTGGCCAATGCATGCCATTCAGAGAGTTGGAATAAGAAGCACTGAATGTTTAAGTCATGCATGGGAGGGAAAAGTCCTTCAAACACCCGGATGGAACACTGCAGCGAACCCATTAAGCACCTTAAACCAATGACAAAACTAAAACCCGACCTAGAGTATGTACTCAAAAAATCATGCCGGTCACTAGCTCATATTTGCTAAGATGCTATTTGTGGAAATCTATCAGAGTACATATCAGTAGCCACATTTCCCTAGAAGGAATATTGAGCACACTAGAACTTCATTGAATGTCTTGATCTCATGTGGATTGGCAGCATAGATCATTTGGAGCAGATCCTTGAGAACTGACTTCAGAAGACCAAGCTCAAACTCAAACTTGTGGAGAAAATCTACGACCAAAATCAGATACAATTGGAATCCTGAGGGCAATAGTCTCTCGCAAAAAGAGTTCTGAGAGGGCTTGTGAGATCCTTCTCGGAGCCAGAGGGAATTTTTACCAGAGTTGGAACCAGAGATTTGTTTTGAGAATCGCTTCCACTGTTGTACCCTTCAAGGGTTGGCCAAGCACATGGATAACCCGCGAAACAAGCTTGATCTTGTCAGCTAAGTAGGTTCTTGCACAAGAAAATCTTGCACCCATGTCTCTGAGAAATCCCATGCAATGCCAGTGGAACATGGACTTCAGAATTGGGCAGCAAGGACAGGGGCAGTGGCCTCGCACTTTTCTGGATAGTTAGCCGAGTAAGTAAATATCCTGAGATATACTCTCCTGGTGATGCCATCAAAGCATTTCACGACAATTCCATTTTTGTAAGCCTCGATGAAGTCATCGTCAAGTAGTAACATCCAGATCGCATGGATGAGTTCCCGCTTGCAATGAGTGAAAAAGTCAGGGTTATTTTTTTTACTAGAGGCTGAGGATAAGAAGCTTTTGAGGGACTCCAGGAGCTGGATGGTTGGATCAGACTTCAAAGAGCACAAAAGAAGACCATAAACCTATGGAAGGGATAAATATATGTGAAGAGAAACATTACATCATAACCTATGATAACCTACAGTATATGGTATTCCAATGGAATATGTTGGGGAATCAGAGGGGGATGGCTAAAAAGTTTGAAGAAAGTTTGTATATAGAAAAGGCATGTTTTAGACATGATTGTCATAGGCTTGTGTGTCCTTTGGTCCATAATTAAAATTGATACATGAGGATGACGGATGTGCATAAGACCAAGTAGAGAGTTGGAGACAAAATGAATGGAGAACATGTTCATATCAGGAAAACTAGTGTTTTAAAGTCCAGTCCAGTCTGGTCTTTTTGTCCAAATAAGGAAAGACCAGTTCCTCGCTATGGCCTTACTAAACCTCCCACTGAGCATTTGATGCAAAGCAGAAAATCTCTATGTCGTAGGTGACATCCTTGATCAAAGAAGAGCCCTCACTCAACGAAATCAACCACTTCCTTGCCAAACTCGTTGACTTCTTTCTACTAGCATGGCAACAAGGAACATGGTTTACGAAGACTGCCATTAAACACCTGGAAGGTAGATTAACAATTTGACATTGGTGTAGCTATGAATGATTTACCAGCTGTGTGGAAAGTTAGGGTTTTTACAGGACCTCTAAACATCTCTGTCATTGCTGCTAGATGGATCAATCAGGCAAAGGAAATATCACATATGAGACTTAGCAGACACCCACCTATCAAGTAGCCAAGGTTGTAAATTTTGACCTTTATAGCTTGGCACACAAATCAAATGTGCTGCTTGCAAGCTGTTCACAAAAATTGCCAAATTGTTACCCCATGGGCTCCTCTCATCCCTACGACCATGCCATGAATTTTGATGAAACCTTTATACCTAGGATCAGAAAGATCTATCCCCCTATCAAGTAGTGCCACATGTGTTAATTTGTATGTGTTTTAAATAACCAACAGCATCCAAACCTTGCGACTGATCAATCAGATTGTTCATGTTGGCAGAACTGAACTTTGCATCATCCGCCACATACCACATGTTATTCCTGATCAAGAACTGTATCATACACTCCACTCTGCTTTTACACACCAAAACCAGCAGAAAGCAGCTAAGAGTCTCAGGCATCAGCCTTGCATCCCCCCCATAAAAACCACTCAAATAGTATCTTGGACATTATCACGATCTAGTGGTAAAACAAGGCGCAATTAGGCTCTTGAGGAAAAATGGCTACATTACTCCAACTGAACAGCTAAGAGCTCTCTTCGGGTATGTATCCACCTTGTTGACCTTTCCAGATGTAGTAATGTGTAATGACTGACAGATAGCAATGCAAAATCAGCATGCACTCAAATGGAGGGGAAAGCACAAAGTCCTCTCCAATCTCTAGCAGCAGACTCACAGCCATAATACAAAAAATTTGCAAGTGCAAACTTCGGCTGCTGCGGCTTCCGATTCAGTGAACTACACTTGCAGAAATAACACAGCTGCACATCCCCCTTTCTCTCTGTGTCAAGCATTCCAAGTTGCTAGTGTTGTCATGGCTCTGGCTTTAGCCGACTTGTAACTGAAGCCAGCTATGACATAAACCAAACACGTCGATAACTCATCTTACTGCAAGCTGACTAATTTTGGACCAAATATATGGTGGCTCAGTCAGAGTGTAACTCGAAAGCCAGCTTAAGCCAGTGATCTTTGTGAATCTCCAGTCTTCCTCTCAAGTTTGCATGTCTACTACCACCAGATACATCAGTGATACTGGCCCACCATGGGCCATACCTCCTGAAGATGAAGGCATCCAACAAAAATATGCCATATCGTGAAGTTCCGCTTACGAACTGATATCCAAACAGCACGGACCACCCAGGCCCAAATCATCTCACAGAACATGCTCGCCTACTCCTCAAGTTCAGAAAGAGGAGTTTGACATCTGTATGTATAACCCTAGCCTCATTTTCGAGCGGACTGAATCGGTTTCTCCTCAAAGCATTTCAACTTGATTGTCAACTTCATTCTTGAAGGGACGAAGCCAACAGAATTGAAAAAGCCACTCAAAGATGTTTCATCGGCAAAACTGGTTGAATACATTATTTTGCCACAAGAACAAGTTCATATCATGAGCCAGCTAGATAAGGCTGATCATGTTGCCATCTCATTGTGTTAGCCCTTCTATCTTCATACTCAAGCAACTCATTACTTCACCTCATCCAGATACACTTATTTTCCTGATCTCGACAAGATTATCTTAACTATGCTCTCGTCCATTCACAAATCACCCACCAATGCCATCTTCGCTTCCCTTACTCAAATTATCAACACCATTGGCCACAATCCATTTGTGGTCCAACTTCAAGTTGGAGCCAATAGCAAAATTGAAGGAAAAACCATCTGCTCCATTTCAGACCCTCAAATTTGTCTCGCTGTCCCGGAACTTGATATGGAGCCAGAGTTTCTCTGGATCTTAGAATGTACCTTCGCACAAACTAGGGAACAAGCGATGAGGAAGTTTAAGTGGTATATCACAGATTTTCCAGACATTCATGCATTGATGTTGGTCAATATAACTGTACGTCTGGAATTTAGGAATCCCGCAATGAAGTCGACAACCTGTTGAACACTCTCCCATCTCTTCCCTGTTTGAACTTATTGAGAATGGATCCAGGCAATCGGAAGGACAGTCCAATGGACCTGATTGTCACTTATGGACACACATGGGCCTCGCTCTCTGGCATTGAGATTGAGATGTGGTCGCAAAGCCATGGAAAAAACTGAAGCTCTCCAACCATAGCAATTTGTGTTATGCATTGGGGGTACGTTGGATATTTCAACATCATACACATTACTAACTCGAGTGTATTCAGACACTTTTCCCTCACACTGATATCCTTGCAATGGCCACTTATTATGACAGTGATCGAAACTGGGCTGTGGTTGACCACCTTCAAGTGTTATCATGTGTATCACTTGTCCTTTCTTGACAGACAACCAGGCAATGATCAATCCATCACCACCCCGCCTAACGCTCCTGTTGCACGCAAGCAGCACATTGATCTGAGTCAAGTCAAGGATCCAAGTGGTTGAACATCGCTTCATGGTCATAGTGACTCACACATGAGGTGCATTTTGATCAATATGTATTGGCGCAAACTCGGAAGAAACATCATCGAGATTGATGGCACAGTTCCATGGAGCGGGACCAATGCATAGTGTTTTAAAGTCCTGTTCAGTCCGGTTTGTTGCCTTATTTGGGCATAACTGAAACCTTAACCAGTTATGGAAATTCCTAATTTGGGCAAAATATGGACTGGACCAAAAAAAAACCAGTTTCGATCGGTTTTCCTCAGTTCGTTAGTCGGTTATAACCGGTTTTGTGGTAATCCAAAATTCCCACGCACTAATAGCTTTCTGTCGATAATTTCTTTACATTAATCGGTTCACACAATCTCAAGATATGGCCATTTTAAGATATTATCGAATCTGTGCTTGAAATAGCTAGAATATTCAATATCGGACTCGTTAGGACGTGGTTCCCACGCTTAGTGGGCTGTACCGGATGTAGGGAACACCCCTATCTACCATCAGACAAAGTTTTGAGGCAACACTACAATGATGCGGATGAGATATGACCAATCTTGACCTGCATGTTAATAAATCCTCAATATATTGATATCAAAGTCAAATCTTGTGGAAAAATACGCAAAAATATGGAAAAATCGTGGAAATGTGGGGGATATAGGGGTGCAAACGGCACAGTCACCATGACCGGTTATGACCAGGTTTTGTCCAGTTTTGAAATTTTCGAGATCTCTGTAACCTTAACTGCAATATATCTGTAACTAGACATAACCGAACCGATTTAAGCGGTTACAAGCGGTCACGGTTCAGTTAAGTTAAGGTTATTTATCAGTTATGTGACTGGACTTTCAAACACTACCAATGCATGTGTGATTCCGGAGTCCCAGAATTTATCGGCCCACTGTCACCACACGATCAACACACCCCCGCCCAATGCTCCACTCATTACATACAAGCAGTATCCCCCCCAGTCCCACGCCATTCTCCTGCCCCAACATGCTTCCCATCGAGCTGTGTTATTTCCATATGAAGCTATTGTATATGTCAAGTCGATGATCCAAGTAGGCGAGTAGTGTAGCCGTAGTGACTCTCACACTATGAGATGTGTTTTGATCGATACATGTTAGCATGGATGGAATAACTGAATTGAATCAGGAACATGACTCATGGAACCTCACCAATGAGGTAAGATGTGCAAGGAACAACTTTTTTTAGTCACTGCTTCCTCTCTTGATGCCCATTACCCTGTGTACATCTGAACGACATGCTGCTCGGCTTGATAAGCCTCATCAAACCCACAAGTTGTCTATCACATGATTTAATGCGGCAGCAAGGTGTAGACACAGAGTGCAAACACTGTCGGTAAGTATTCATTGTGTTCTATCACAAGTCTGTGTCTAATGGAGTCCACAGTGAGCTCCATGATAAGAACCCAGCAGCTTTTGTTGCAACCTATTCCCAATGTACTTTTGTGTACTTGGCGAAAACAGTGACCTCTACTCTTTTTGTCCACATTGATAAGTAGCACATCCTTGCCTATATCATATTGGCATTGGAACCAGGGTGGGAGTGGTCTATCCAGGTCCTGGAGGCGAAGAATACGCTGGCTCTCGGATACACCCTAGAAAAGTAAGGCATCACTTTGGACAGTGTTCCGCCCCATTCAGCCAACAGTGTTACTTCTAGTGTGGTTGCCCAGGGTTGGGACAACATCCCCCCATTCTCATTGACCATCTTTTACACCTTCCTTGTCAACTTCATCACCGTTAACGACCAGTCCCTCAACGTCGTCGATTGTTTGGAATTTTGATGTCTCCTCCTTCTTCTGAGAGAAGACCTCTTGGATAAAGACATTCCTCACCGTATCAAGATCAAATGTCAGAAGAGATGTATGAATCCATACATCAAACTTAGTGACTGTATCGTCATCCTCTGGAATAGCTTCAAGCAAATATGGCAGGAGCGACTGTATCAATGAGATGATGGCATGGTATATGCAAAGTTGAAACTGAATGGGCTGCGCTACAGGCTGCAACTTCTCAGTAGTATGACAAGCCAACACAGGCAATCACATACCTTCCAATCATCTGTGGCTCCTTTGGGTCTCATGTATGTCTGCCTGTTAGTAGGCATATTTTTCACGAAAAAAATCTGTAGACACCATAACAGGAGCATTAGCAGAATCAAATAGATATAAAGTACTGACTACACACATGAATTATTTTATTTGGATTGACTGGTAGTCCCTCACTTTTTGAAACATGTCTTAAAAACTGCTGGAATTGAAATGCTCTATTCCCTTGAAACTATTTCCATGTCCGAGTCAGCTCAAGAGAACTTCCATTCGATGCGAGTTCTATGGGAGATGTCATGCAGAGACGGTACATTTCCTGGATTAACAGTTCAGCCAAGGGATGAAGAGTCTGATAAATGAGCCAGTAAGTTCATGCACAAATATGACTGATGTTGCAAACGAGAAACATACCTTGGCAAATGATAGTAGATCCCCACACCAATACTGTGAAGTAGCAAGAAAGACGCGCATGAAAATACTATGGGCCTGACCATAAATATACATGTGCAGAGCACAAAGAAATCCATAGTTGTGAAGTTGTCATTCCAACTTTGTGTAATCACTTCTGCACGTTGAGGAGAAGGGGATGATGATGGAGATAGACGACAATGGTATTGTTGTTGTGAGATAGAGAAGGGGAGGGGAGGGCCTGTAATTGACATTGTTGACATTGTTGTGGGATGGGGATGGCAACAGTGGCAAACAGGACGATGGCAATGGTTGTTGTGATAAGCAAAGAAAGCTTGTGGGAGTGGGATAACCACTAGATATGGACTTAGGGATCACTCTGGAGTCCACTGTGAGTAACTAAGGGAAACAGAACAGAGGACTCCGAGGCTTATGTCGAGTGGCTGTAAATACTGGCAAACAACTGGCAGCCACAATCAGCCACAATCAGCCACGAGTGTGGGAAAAGTAATCAGAACTCGAAGAAAAGAAGTTAGAGCGATGTAGAGCAACCACAAGGGTCTAGAACTTCGAGGAGAAAAGTTTGATAAGGTTATCGACCATGGGAAATCCAATGGTGATGGTTAGAAGTTGCGCAAAGCGCTAGAAAGTCTATAATGAAGTGAATCAATCAAAAGAGGGCGAAATCACCAAAAGTAACAAGTACATCATTGATTATCATCCTATTGGCCACAGATTCAGTATCTAGTACACTGGAAAGGATATAATGATTCTGACCACACTTGGGAGCCAGCCTCCGGTCTTAAGAATGCACAGGTGGATTGGGCCCTTTTCAACAGTTCATTCTTGACTGGGCCAGTGGTCAATTTCACCTCTGGTTCCACTCTCCCACCTGATCTGGAATCTCAGAACTAGAAGGGGGGGAGATGTTACGAATCTTGTTTTCACCTCTTCATTTTCTATCAACCAAAGTCATGTGACCAGATCACATGACTGATTACATCTGACCTGCTTAGTCAGCATCATGTGACCTCAGCATCACATGACCTGTCTCTTTATCTTTGTAGCACTTGGTGGACACTTACCATATATAGATAGCACAGCTTATTCAGACCTGCCCTAAGCTGGTCTGTGCATACGTACTGGTAGTATAATGCTTGAATGCACCAACCATACAAGCCAGTCTTGTTCTGATTGGATTCCCTCCTTGCTACACATTCTGGATTCTATAGTCAAGTTCGAGTCGAGGTGATTCATGTGCTCCTCTGGCGCAATCAAGGTCAATGTTTTTACTCTCTGTTCATTTGACCTTTTTTTCATTCAGATCATGGTAATTGTCTGTCTGTCATGTAGTGTTGTCGCTGTTATGTTTGCACAGGGAGATAAGTCATTCCAATTAATATTGTTGATTTGTTTCTGACCTTTCTCATTATGGCACGGCAGTCATGTGGGCGTTATGTTTGGTTAGTCTTGCGGAACATTGGATTGGAGGCTACACGCATGAAGGTAAGTCATTCCAATTAACTTTGGTAGTTGGTTTTTCACAAATTTTAGACACATTACGGGACACTTGTTTCCCATCGGATTGATATTATTACTATTTACTATTTTTTTTTCTTTTGTCTTTATTATTTCCTCGGCCGTAGTCAGGTGATCAAGAGGAGGGCTCTCTCAGTGATTGCCTGGCAAAAGCCTTTTTATGTAGTTTTTATTTATTTATTTATTTATTTTTCAAACTCAATGAGCATGCTATGTCAGATTAATGTAACCACCTATACTGAACCTTTGCTGGTTTGAAAATAATGTAACCATCTATACTGTACCTCTGTTGGTTCAAATAATGTTAGTTCAAGATATGTTGTCACATGATTGTTTATATAAATAAGGAGTTATATTTACCTCAGCCTCAAACAATTTTAATTTTGCCAGTTTCCCTGATTGTATAAGTTATGCATTAGTTATATATACCTTGACCTTGAACAATTTTAATTTTGCCTATTTCCCTGATCATAGGCAGACCTTGACTACATTCCCCTGCTGGTTACCAATATCCAACACATCCTGAATGCTGGGGCTCTTGGTAACTTAGCTAAAAATGATGAAATTGTCTTGAGGAATGTTCAAAAGGCAGAGTTAGTGAGGTTTCCAGATCTCTATTGTATGAGGTCTCTAATTTCAAAATTCCTGTGATACTGCCCATTTAGCATGAGATTAGACCTTCTTTTGCCTGAACTGAGAGCCCAAGCCATAAGCACTGCATCTTCAAATATTTTCTCGCAATGCAAAGTAAAATGGTATGCTGCTATACTTGTGGCAGCATTTCTCAGTCCCAGTTAGCACTCCTTAGTCAGACTCATATAATTATTGCTTATGTTTTGGCTAGTTTTTGTAGAATGGTATTCCAATCACTATCCAGGATCTACTTCTGCAGGATGTTCCAACAATATCTCTTGAAGACATCAGATTTGTTCTAAATGTTTTGGATGAATGGCTGGTGGAAGCTCTGGAATGCAAAGTGTTATCCTTCAGTTTCTATGCAAAGCTCCGACGAGTGACCTGCAATACAGATCCAGAATCACTGCCAGTGAGATTATTAGTATCTATATTTTATTTGTGATAATTTCTCTAACAATGCATTAGGACAGATATCGGGAATTCATGATAGGGCTTAGAGAGATTTAATGAACCGTAAAAGAGCTGGCTTTGGTCATGACACAACTCAGGAGTCTTAACAGGGAGATTTAGCCATATTTTTCCCTGATTTACCTCCCCAATAGGAGAAAATGTATGATAGGTTGGCCATGCATTTCTTTTCAAGTCATATTCCTAATTGTCAATTTATTAGTGACACAGTAGCTCTTCACTATGTGGTGGATGAATACTTTACAGTCTGCTTAACATATGAAAAGGAAGAAGCTAGAAAATGATGTTTTTCTATTTGATCATCGGCCTTGGATACTTGGTACAAAATGGTCCCTACCTATTAAGACCATATTTTATCCACTGCAGACAACAAAGAAGTATGTGGTGAATTCTGCAAGGTTGATGCTTAATCTTTATAAACCTGATGGATATAGAAATCTACTTGTCAAAATCATCGAGCTGTGAGCCATGCTATTAAATATCAGTGTAGCTAACCTTCGAGCCACTGGAGTGGGGGCAACTGCTTGTGCCCGTCATGGATGCTTTGTGCCCCATACTGTGGTAGATTTCTATAAGGGCGATCAGTATGTCATTGGTACTGCTATTATTACATTATCTTCTGCTAATTTTGATTACAAGGCACGAGAACATTGATCATTCAATTTGTCAAGCTCTAGCCTATAATTCCAAAGGTGTTCAAAAAGCTCTAATCATTTATGATGTTGTGTGCCAGTGGCACAAAAACTTTGGAAGGAGGGTCAAGTACTGTGATTCCTTATCCATACCATGTGAATTGGAAATTTTTCCTGCTGTCGGGAAGTTCCAGTTCAGTGCTCATAAATTAGAGTGCTTTCCCAGATATAGTCTCATGTTCATAAAGGGGGCAGGCCATATAGATGGAGAGATATTGGAAACTCTCTGGGCCCCCCTTTAATAAAATTGCAACTACAGAAAGATCAATGAGTGCAGCCATGGCATCATCAGGAGTTGTACAATGATCATACGAGAAATTCCAATTGGAAAAAGCTAGCAGGTATAGGTTTATTCATTTCATTTCATCAAAATTTTCTTTTCATGCTATTTGGCCAAGCCAATCAATACTCTATGCAAAAAAATACAACAAAGCTGTAGATGGCATGGAAATTACAAAGGGGCTTTTAGAGGAGCTACTCAGTCATTGGATCATGAAGAGATTCAATCCTGGACTGTTCAGTCAGATATTGCTAGCAAAGACAAAGGAGAAGCCTTAGACATATATACATTACAAATAGAGAAAGGTAATTCAAGCTTTGCTCTTTGACTATTATTATGCTAACATTGAAGTCAATGATTAGCACCAACTCTTGCTGAGATAAGATTGGATTTGATAGATTCTAGGCAAATTCATCGCTGCAAATTCCAGGTCTGTAAATTGGTTGGGGGAAGGCATAATTTATGATTAGGATGCTCAGTTTGTGACTCATGTTGGATCTAACATTAAATTTACTCACAGAGCATCATATAGGGATGGACTTCATGCTGAGATCCATTGCTTGGCCAAAAACAAAACTTCTTCCCAAAAGGCAACATAGCAGCAAAAAGAATACAACTTCTGGTCAGAATGACCAGTTTCAATGAGAATTCTCATTGGATGCTGTCTGTATTTCAGTTTGATGAGGTGGAGGAGCAACATGACAATATTGATTTCTGCTCAGAAAAAACAGGTGATGGTATTGAAGAAAACAACGAAGATCCATTCCAGAAGGGCAGTCAGGAAGAAGAAGATTTGGATGTCATCGAAGAGGATGAATGCCATCATCTGTAGTGGCCTTGTCAAGAGAAGGCCAAGAAGAGTTGATTGAAGAAGAAATCCAGCTCCGAATTGGCCAAGCTAATGACTGTTTGGCCAAGCTTAGGATTCATCTTGGTTAAAAGGCCATTCTATACAGAAAATCATATTGAAGCTCCACCTCAGTTCGAACAGATACCAGATCCAAGCAGAATTCTTATTCAAAGGGTTGTACAATTTGAAGTCCAATCAAGATGTCCGGGGTTATCTTCAAGCCCAAAATGCTCTTCTTTCCTTGAAGGCTCCTGAAGATATCATCAACAAGTACAAAATCATACAGCACTCGGATCTCTCTGTATCAAAGAATATCACAGAGAAAAATACATTTGGACAGAGCTCTGATAGTCTGCCTTGTTTGTGGCAGATTTGCAGATTGTCAAATGAATACAATCCATCTGTGGAGATAGAATGGTCTGATGAATGTAAGTTTTATTCATATGACTATACTGACAAACAGCTAAAAGAATGAACACTTCAAATTCACCTGGGCATAGAGCAGCGCTGAGTGTGCCAATATTATCCACAATTTACCACTCGCTGGGACAGCCGCACCATGGGAACAGGCCTCCCGAAAGCTGCACAATGGCTGCAGCTGGCATAAATTGTCATTAATGGGTAGCATTTAATAACCTGTGTACTCAACTCCGCCATGCCCACACCTGTGTTACAGCCTAATACACCTTTCAATTCATGAGATTCATTTCATGCCGGCCGGAGAAGCACACTTGAAATATGACGTGTGAATGTGACACAGCTGCGCCACAGCAGGCCCTGATACACATTTAAATTAATTGACATTTTTTGGATGTGTCACTGGCCATCCAGGTCAGAAGCATGTCTGACACTTATTAAGATGTGTGGGCTAGACGCAGCCGCGCTGTGGCACAAATTAATTAATATTCGCTTTTCTTTAACACAATTTGAAATTCATGTATTTACTTGATTAGAAAAATGATGGGGCCGGGCTAGGGGTATGATGGTATGCATGAGCGTGTGAACGCGCCATGGCCGAGCCTATATAAACGTCGCTCAATGAGGTTGTTCCTCATCCCTCTTTCCTTCCTTCCCCCACCATGTCCCTGTTTCTCCCCTTCCACCATCATCCGCCCCAGGGCTGAGTGATCAACCATTATTACATTGCACATCATTGAAGAACCTCATTGAATGATGAGCAACTTATATTATAATGCCTGAGTGAATAGGTAAATCGACCATTTTGGCGTGGCCAGCTAAGCATGATAGCTGTAGTGCTTGCTCAGCTGGCATGTTGTGATTCAACCATCATTATGTTGCTCGTCTGTGTCACAGGTACTCACAGACAAGTAACTTAATAATGACTTAATTGTAGCCCTACCAAACTGTCCAGCTGGGTGGATAGCATGGTTATGAACCTATCCATATTGACATTGGGCCTGTTGAAAAATTAATATTGATTTAATGCCTGTCCTTCTGGGAATGATATGATTATTTCAGGATGATTTGAGTCTCTCATGCCATGAAAGATATAATATTCAAGTTGATCATGTACCTGTCTGTATTTGCAGTGGGGCCATGTTGGAAATATTTATTTATTTCTTGTCCTCCATAAATGATATGATTATTTCACGATGATTGGAGTCTCTCATGCCATGAAAGATATAATATTCTAGTTTTTCCTCTGGCTGCCGGGCTGGAAGTGTGATCATGTTTATTTATTTCTTGTCCGTCTGTAAATGATATGATTTGGCTGAAATGCTGTGTACACATTGTAGTCTATTTGGATTGGAAGCTCCTGGCCTCTTTCTATACCTTGCTGCTATTTTGAAAATACAATAACATTTAGCCAACATTCAGTATGGTCAATACATGGTTTTCATTGCCATCTGGATCTTATGATAACTATGATGAACTTCACATTACAAATGAGACCTTCAAACAAGCATTCAACAACTTCAATGTAAGTCATTCCCTTCTACTACTATGTCACAAGAATCTACACCAAGGCTGCATGAACATAGAAGCAGCAAAGCTTCCGCTGATGCAGTCAATGTACGTCCATGTCTTTTCAATATCTTGCCAACCTCACATTAATCTATGGTAGTCTCTGCTTGATACCACCAACAAAGGCAAGAAATGTACAATTGAGGCACAGTGTCCCGCCCGGATGACTTCGTAGGTCTGGGCCAGGTCATGTCACATTTTTTCGGAATGGACAGGCTTGTACTCTGGCTGATAAATCTGACTCGGAAGATTCCCCTAAGCAGCAATTTGTACCACGTAAACATTATAGAGTTGCGAAGACGCGCAAGCACTGTGTTCCCTCTAATCCTGCGGTGGGAAATCACAAGGAAGATGTCAAAGACATTCGAGAACACAAGGGTTTTATGGTGCAGCAACTAGACTCTGACTGACTTCCTCCAGAAAGCCATCCACTCACATATTTTATTATTACTTGGCATCAGATGCTACAAGTACCTCTATTGCAGGAGATACGAGCTCACTGACGAGGAGTATCATGCATTCGAATCTGATGAGCCTGGTGCAATCAAGATTACCAGGGACTATGGCATCACCTATTCTCCTGATCCTCTGACGTCTCAGCTCTTCTCCACTTACTCGGATGCGAATCATGAGACTCTGGACAGTCCACTGTACAGTCTGGCACATATATCATCAAGATTGGAACTGGTGTTATCTCATGGATGTTGAAGCGCCCCATGGCATCGTTGCTTTGACCACTACTGTGGCAAGGAAGTCGTCTGGATGTGCAAGCTGCTGGAGGGAGGAGCTTGGTTTCTTCATGGACAAGGTGTCTCCTCTACATATCGACAACCAGTCCACTATTCAGGAGGCGAAACATCCAGAACATCATTGGAGGATGAAGCATCTCTGGCTCAGAGATATGGTGGACAAGGGTATTATTTCACTCAACTTCATTCCCACTGATCAGATGCCTGCTGATCTATTGACCAAGGCTTTGGCAAACCTTGAGTTAAAGTTGAAGGTTCTGTCAGATGTTTGGACTCACCAGAACAGGGAGGGGGGGAGTGGAGCAAGTGATTGCCAGAGTTGCGCAATCAGAGGGGAGTGTTACTTTTGGTGACTTCGCCCTCTGTTGATCATTTTTTTACTTCGTTATAGATTTTCTAGCACTTTGTGTTACTTCTAACCATTACCATTGGATTCCCCATGGTCGATAACCTCATCAAAAAAAATTTCTCCTCGAAGTTCTAGACCCTTTATTCACTCTACATTGCTTTGTGGCTAATTGTGGTTGAATGTGGCTGCCAGTTGTTTGCCAGTATTTACAGCCACTAGACATAAACCTCAGAGTCCTCTGTTCTGTTTCCATTGGTTACTGGAAATGGACTCATTGCATACATCACTGACTCTATGCCTGAACAAAGCTGCAATGCTTTCATGCACAAGCATAGGAGCATCTCCGGTCTCTATCACAATGATATCTGAGTGGTGTGGTGACACTACTATTCATCCCCAAAGTTTGCACCAGTGATCAAACAAGGACCACTGGCCTAGTAAAGACAAGGATGGCGAGAATGAACTTGATGAGGGGCATGAACTAGTTGAAGAGATACACAATTCATTGCTCTACAATTCTCCGACTTGCACATTCACGGACTATTTTCAGATCGCTTATACACTGGCTAATGATAAATGCATGTCGTTCGGTACCACTGCTCTTGTGAACATTCACCTCATCTACTATAGTATTTCACTTATCTCTCAAGCCCTCCTGATTCATGACCATGCTTCTCAGAGGCTTTGGGATACTTCACACTTCCTGATCTAATGCCATTGGAGGATACTCACATCCTAACCTCTCATCGGAGAAGTTGCAGTCCAACTATGGACTTGGCATAAACCTCAGTCAGTAGAGACTGCACAAACTCTCATCATTGCTCCACGCTCACAATGCCATCCTGCTGGCTGTTGTTGCTGTGCAGTTGTCAGCTCGATTATAGCTTGTTCAACAAGCCTTTGGTTGTCTAGCCACGCACCCTCCAAGTTCCCTCAGCTGCATAAAATCACTCACTCCTTCTCAAAATTACATTTACACCCTATGTCTTGAAAACAGAGTCGATTTCTATGTCTGCAAGGATCTTTAGGAATGTCTGACAAGGTCACTCAAGTTGGCTGATGCCACCATCGTGAAGGCACCATGTCATACTCAAACTGCACCACAACATATTTTACAAACTTATGCCAGTTTCCATGCATCAGCTTATGCTTTCCTTGTATTGTAAAACCCTAAGATAGAGATCCGTAATATATACTTGCTCTTTGCCTACTGCTCGAGTCCTTTGTCCTTCGGGTCTATCTCTTGACCAATGTGGTTATACTTGCAGTAGTAGCTAGGCCGCCCGGCCATTCCCATTCATTATGAACACTGCCGCTCCCTTTCCCTTACTCAGCGTCTTCATCGGCACCTCACTCTGACTCTTGGACTTTTCCTTGTCATGGTTAGCAGACAGTACTATTGGCACAGCTCTCTTGCCTGGCCCTGGCTGCCTGGGTCCCCACTGGCCTGGCATACCAATAGTATAAATACTTGAATGCAGCAACCCAACAAACCAGTCTTGTTTTGGTTGGATTCCCTCTATCCTACAGATTCTCCTCCCGATAGTCTCAGATGTTCAGGTACCTTCTGTGAGCATAACCTTTGCTCTCCCTCAGTGCTTACAGCACCATCCATACTCATGCTAGTATTTGCTATTTATAATCTGTTCTAAGTAGTATTTGATATTGCACCTTATCGAGACTCAGATGGCAGATGTTTAAGCGAGTTTACTTGACAATTAAGATTTCAATCCACTAGATGGCAAGATGTGTGGAATGTGGGAAATTTTGCACATGGTAAGCACTTTTGAAAGGAGACTCAGGCTACACAGATCTGTAACTGTATCCGGGGGAAGGGCTCTTCTTTGTAGGAAGTCTGTGGGGTACTCAGTAGTGTATCTGATAAGTCAATATACTATCTGAAAGTACAGCTCTTCCCTATTCTTTTGGATTCAGACAAAAATTGAATAACTTTCATCTGAGTATGGATCGCTTGATCGAAATTGACACCAAGGACATTTGTTCATATCAAAATGGCTCACATTCTGCATAACTGGCATAAAATGATATTGAGCGCAAATTTAGTGTTGTTGTTCACCCCACCAGCTTCATATCTTGGCGTCGTGCAGCGACCATTGTGCACTCTCGTTCTGTCGAGAACGCATGATGGCCGCTGCATGTACACTTGGATGTGCTCGCCCTCCCCATTCCTGGTCCTTGTGCACAACTCGACAACGACACAACACAACACAATTATGACACGACAACTTCGCGCAACGCCAACATAAAGTGACGACAATGACGACACAACATGGTACCACAATGCAACGATAGATGCAATGAGTCGATGACATACCACGACACAGTGTCGACACAGCAACAACAATGATGCCTGCGACACGACGTCAAAAACGACTGCAAATGCTCGTACGTCCAAGTCTTCTCTCCCCTCTAAGTTGCTTCATCCGCGCCCTTGCCCTTACCTCACTTGTGCACCCCACAGCCTGAGTTCGCCCTCCTCACTCGCCTTTGCCGCTACATCACCTAGCCTCCCCCTTTATCTGAGTCGCCTCTTACGCGCACCTCTGAATCCCCGCCGCATCCTCCCTGCGCTCGCCCCCTTGTACATGCGCCTCATCCCCGCACGCGCTCGTTCTCACATCGCCTTCCCCATGCTCCAAGTCATCCTTGCCCTTGTGCCCTCACCTCTGCGCTCATTCTTGCGCTCGTGTGTCTATGTAAACATTATTTATTGTTCGGAATTTTTGTACATATGTAGGATACAATGTACTTATGTAGATTATTGTGCATTGACTTACAAATGCCTTATGAGTATGCCTGCACACACTCTGCTTCAGCACTAGCCAATAGGAAAGCTCGGGAAATCTCCGAAAACTTAGGAAACTTGTAAAACATATCAAAAAATTGACATTGTGGCTTCCACAAACATTTAGCTGCAATTCTAAATATTAGGTTCATTATAAGATATAATAAAAAACCTATTTACATGGTGTTCCTAGTGTATTATTTTTATTAAATGATGGAGTGCAAAAGTGTCCACTGATGCATGCATGAATCTAACTGCATTGTGACCACACTTCATACGTTTTTGCATTCTCGCAGTCTAAATAAATAAATCAGCTAGGCACATGGTGTAAATAGCTTCTAGGACATGGTAAATACATGTTCTGCTATTTACAAGCACTCTCAGAGTGCTGTGGAAGCTGTACTGTAAAGCTTTTAATGTGTTTTAGAGCAATAGGAGATTTATAGGAGATTTACCCACGTATGTCAGACCATATATAGAAATATTAGTGTTCCTTATGATGTCATGATTGTGTGTACTTCTGCACGCTGGGTGATGAGATTGGGAATGCCAGTGGAGATGGGAAGACAGGTCACAGGGTGAGCAACCATCATTGTTGTTTCCATGAGTCATTGTTGTCGAGTCATGGCATGGTTGTGTCATCAGTTGGCATTGCACCATTATCATATCATCGTGTCGGACCACAACCAATCTGGGTTGAGCATAGGGAGGGAGAGGGAGAGGGGCAGATGTCATGTCGTCGTCAATATGACTTCGTGTTGGCGTTGCGCCACGTCATCGTGTCGTCG
>JBBPOL010000083.1:0-22013 GCA_038091435.1 Leccinum variabile | reverse complement strand
CCTGCTGCGAGTTATTTCTCGTCGATCTCAACCGTTCTTGTGGCCCTACGTCGAGACTGGACCCACACGCCTCCCACCTGACCTTTCCTTGTGCCGGACCAGGCACCCCGGCCGTGCTTTGCCGGACATCCCCGCGGCCGGTTTGATTTAACATAAATTATTCCGATTATCTATACTTATTCCAGCCCGCCAGTTCAGGCAATGTCGACCTCTGCACAGTTCACCCCCAAGTCAGCCACGTATTTCGGGGGCGACACACAAGGGCACCCACTGATCCCTCTGCGTTTCCTACCTACTGGGGAAAAAAGCATCTTACGTTGGGGATTTGGATCCATCCAAGTACCGAAAACTTGAAGGGGCCAGCGAATATACAAAAGCCCTTCAAGAAGGGATCAAGTTTCTGGTGGGATTTATTGAAAGATCACAATCTGATCCCATCTGACAAAGGTTGCCAGCAACTTCCATTTTCCTCCTACCCATCTCCCGACGTTCTCCGGAAGGAGTTTTCGGATGCTCTGTTGAGGAGGAATGCGATGCTCCAGGAACTTGCAGAAGCAGAGCAAAGATATGAAAACTGGGAGAGTGCCTTACGTCAGATTCTTGGTGCCAAGGAGGTTCAGGAGATATCTCAAGCACATGACCCCGTCAAGATGAACGAAGCTCATAATGTGAGGGGGCAGTATATCGCTGCCCTTGCACGCATCAAGATGCAGGATTTTTGTTTGTCTAGGAAGGACGATGGGATCAATGTATCGTTATAGACGACTAGGAGCCTTTCTTACGACGAAGGCCTGGAATGAAACAGGATATCAGACACCGACGTCACGTCTACCAGGGAAAGACGCACAGAAAGTGCTCTAGAATCTGAACCTACTACTGTGCCAATTGCATTTCCACCCTTGAACGCGATAATGGTAGGTACCTTTAAATTGTCAAGCCTTGGGTATATTCAAGTTAGACTTGTTCTGAGAAGGATCTGAGCGTACGCTGGTAATGCGAATATCCTGTGCGACTTCTTCGTGCTTGTCCATATCGATGCTGTAAAAATTGGCGACAGAGCCAGGTCATTGGAAAGACTGTCGTAAAGAGGTTTGATAACTCTGCATGTTCCACACCACTCTGCCTCGAAGTCGATGAACACGATCTGATCGCCATTTATCTTGGGTAGGGATGTGAGCCTGGTGATCTGGGTGCGTCGTGGGGAAAGGAGGAGATCTGTGTTACCGTCATCGCTAATGCGAGAAAGATGATTGGCATGGCGTTTCCGGATTGGCTCGTCTGAAGATGATTAATGTTCCTGATTCTTCCAGCATTGCCGCATCGGCTCATTAGTCGCGCGCCGAGGTGTAAAAGGTAATGATGTCATTTCGCCGGTGCTGTGCCAACGGGTGATATGATACCGCAGTCAACTTCCAGCTTCCAGCCGTCGGGTTCCCACCTAGTGGTGGATGTGTGAACGACTCGGGAGTCGGAAATGAGTTATGTCCGCCTCACTCAAATTGAACTCCGACTACGTGCCGAGCGCGGCAACCCTTTCAGTAGTGAACGGGGTCTAAAAACAATTGGTTCCGCATTCTAGCTAACGTTCGCTCATTGTCATTACCGACTGATACGACTCGGATGCGGCAGTATTCAAGATACGACGCAGAATGTCATGTGAAGCTGCAGCGATGCACGCGGTGATCTGGTGAACAGGGGGTATGCGACTGCCTCGTTGATCCAATCGATAGTACTGCCACATCTTTTCTTAGGTGAGCGGCATACTCTAAGGCACACCATTCACCGTGAGGCGTACGCAGCGGCAACTAAAGATATATCTCACACAGGACTTGCTATGCCAATCCTGAATTCGTTCTTTTCCCTGACCAAGAGACGTCCCCGTCTTCCATGCATTGTTGTTCATAACTCCATCGTCCAAGCCACGACATGCTTGGTTTGTTCCTCAGGCAGTTTGCGGCGCTATTCTGGAAGAACTGGATCGTTCTGTCCAAGCACATACTCGTGAGTATGTCCGAGTGGCCGTCGTAACATTCCTAACAGTTTACGCAGCTGAACTCTGTGCGCTGCCTCCTGCTCCCAATCGGTTACGGAAGTACGTCCGTTCACCGTCTGTTTTAGACTTTGCTCATTTCCCTCGCAGTCTTCCTTTCAGTCGCTCAGACATTTCTTCTCAAATCCAATAACGTGTGTGCGGTCCGCTTCAACGCATCGTTTTTTGACTCCGTTGCAGTATGGCCTGGGTACCCCTGTCCCCATCCAAAACTTTACCACGCAATTTGACGGGTCTCTGTCTCTCATATGGGCCGATGGAACGAATGGCACTGGGAATCCGTCGGCGAGCGCCATAATGGCGCATATAACTAGCGGTTTCAACGAATACCAACTGAGCGCCGTCAAACAAGTCGCCAGCCCCGCCGACATTCCCTCCCAATGTCCGGAGAACTTTGATTTGGTCTCCGAGTGTTACGCCGGCATTGCATTTAATCACCTGCCTATTTCATCCACCGATCCGTCTCCCATCAATTATACAATAAGTGCCGATGGCGGTCTCGTATACGTCAACGTCTACAGTCACACGAGTGATATCGAGACCCGTATTTTGCCATTCCAATTAGCTATAGATGAGGTAGCTCGGGGTGCACGTCATACTTCTCAGTGTTGACTCAATCGTTCTAGGCATTGATCTCTCTCAGAGCAGGACAGTCGATTCCAACTCCGTTGGAGTGGCCATACTCGCAAGAGACCAACGAGCAACAGTCAACGAACATGAGATTGAGTGGGTATTCGAATTACCACGTGGCTATATGCGTTATTCATATCCTTTCTAGGCTACATTCGGGGCATTAGGAATCTGCTCGTCATCGCCCTGTACGTATTTACCACACGAATATTCGTCCAGCGCTTACCTGTGTGGTAGCTTCGTTTGCTATATTGGCATCTCATACCAACTCCCTGGAGCTTTCGCTGGAGAGCGAGCTAATCTGCTGACTAGTCATATGAAGGCAATGGGACTTCTCGACTCAGCTCGGATAGTGTAGGCTTGTCTTTCCAAAGTCGTTTTTTCCTGCCTCATTTACGTTTACAGATCATGGCACCTTAGCATATCCCTGGCGTATCTGCCAGCCTGGATTGTCGTGGCATTGATATGGCATTACCGAATGTTTACAGCAACCAATGGTGGTCTAGTTCTCGCAGTCCATCTCCTATTTGGTTTCTCACTTGCTAGCTGGTCCTTCTTTGTGGCTGCTCCTTTCGGGAAAAGTCCCCAACTTGCTGCCGTTGTGTCAACATTCTTAGCCATCGTGTTTGCGATTCTTGCGCTGGTGTTCTCTCGTGCTGGCACCGTAGCGGCTACGATATTTACCCTTATCTTCCCTCCCGGGTACTACGTATTTGCCATCCGTGCGATATGCGGCTACGAGAATCACCAAATGCCAACCAATCTTCTCAAGCCGGATCCAGATGACCACCTTACACTTCTTCCAATCTTGATTGCCTCTATCGTAAGCACTGTCTTGTCTTTTCCAGATTTTTTTTTCATGAAATTCTAGGTTGATATATTTTTGTGGCCTTATCTTGGAGTGCTACTCGAGAGACGTCTCTACGATGCAAGGGAGCCTTCGAGTGGTGGTTGGTTGTGTTTCCGCAGGAGGAAGCAGGAGGCACTTCCTCCGCACCCGAGCGGGATGGCGATCTCCGTCAAGAACCTTCGCAAAACCTTTACTCCTTCCATGTTCAGTCGTGAGAAGGGACCCGTCACTGCGGTGTCTGATCTTTCAATGGACATTCCAAAGTCTGGTATATTCGTTTTACTGGGTTCTAACGGGTGAGTCCATATTGGTAACGAGTCGGTCGCTTGATCTGATAACAATTTCCAGTGCTGGAAAGTCCACGTCACTTTCTATCATTGCAAACCTGATAGGGCGAAGCTCGGGTTCGATCACCTTCGAAGGTGGCGTCAAACGTCCTCCACGTGGCACGCTTGGAATAGTCCCTCAGAAGAATGTTCTTTTCCCCGACCTCACATGTTACCAGACTCTACGTGTGTGGCGTGCTATCAAGTACTCTTCGCAAGCTGCGTACGAAGACGATGACTATGAGCAGCTGCTGCGCGATTGTGACCTTGGAAAGAAGATACACTCGAATGCCAATACGCTTTCGGGCGGACAGAAGAGGAAGCTCCAGCTCGCCATCGGACTAATTGGTGGCTCCAAGATCGTGCTCGTTGACGAGTGCACTTCGGGCGTCGATCCTCTGTCACGTCGTGCGCTCTGGAGGACGCTGACATCAGTGAAGCACGACAGGAGTATTGTATTCACGACGCACTTTCTCGACGAAGCTGACCTTCTTGCTGATCACATCGTGATCTTGGCTGCTCCTGGAAAGCTGGTCGCTGAGGGATCTCCTGTCTCGCTGAAGACAAATCTCGGTCACGGATACAGTGTTCAAGTTACGTTTGATTCCGAGGACGTCGATGAAAAGGAGCCCGCCAGTTCGTCGCTGGATGTTCTGGACCGCATTCGAGAGTTGGCAGCACACTGCACGCTGTCGCAGCCGTCCCCTACGCATGTTGTGTACCACCTCAAGTCCAAGGACTCGGTCGTTGTAGAGAGGGTGCTTCAGATGCTCCAGGACGAGGGTGCAAACTATCATATTGCATCCGTCGATGTGTTGGGGACGTCGATCGAGGATATCTTTCTCGAATTAATGGAGTCCGAGTCCCGAGCTCGCGCACAGGACGGTCGGGTGAAGTCGGTGCACTCCACGGAAAGTACTCCTGCCCCGAGTATACCAGGTCCTGCTCAGGTGGTTCCTCCACTATTGCTTGCCGATGGGCGTCCAAGATCGCCGTTCAGTCAAGCGTTGACGATATTCCATAAGCGGATGCTCATTGCAAGGAGAAGTTGGCTTACACCTGTGCTTACTGTTGTCATTGCGGTTTGTGGAGCGTGCATTCCTTTGGTCTTTTTGTCTGGCCAAACTCCGTCGTGCACGGTCCAGTTTCGCAACGAAACGGTGATCCCTCTCTACTGGGCGGACTCGCCTCTCGATAGGTTTTACTACACCCCCACTTCCAGTGCACTGCAATCGCCACCCAATATCACAGCGACGCTTGGGCCATCAGCTGCGCACATGTTGATGGAAAATGTCCTAGACAATGCTACGTTTGTCTCCACGATCCAACAGAACTACCTCAACATCCCAATTGGTGGTATATCGATCGACGTCGACACGGGAGATGCGCTGGTTGCTTGGGACGCTACGCCTGCTCCAGGTTTCGCAGGCCCAACGTTGCTGAATCTGGCTACAAATATATTGTATAATCGTGCATTGAACGCTTCGGGCAACGCGGCGGGAGCACCAAGCATCATTATGGCCAATTATGCAAGCTTCCCTCAGATTGCTGCTGGGACGCTTGTGGACTTGAAGTGGGTCGCATTCTTTGGGGCCACCATGGTATGAGTTTAGCGTCCTTCACCTTTCTGCGTGTTAATTCGTTCTCAAGGCTGTATACCCTGCATTCTTTTCGTTATATGTCTCGCGGGAACGCCGGTCGTCTGTCCAAGCGATGCAGTTTTCGAATGGCTTATCCAACTCTGTCGGTCTTTGGCTCGGCCACTTGCTTTGGGATTCTATCTTCAGTGTCATCATTGCCACAGTCATAATAATCGTGTTTGCTGTTGCCACCAATCAATTCTACGGACTTGGATTGTTTGTTAGTTGCTTTGCTCTCTTTTCTTTGCTCTCGCTCATCGACTTTCCATCAGTGGATCGTCCTCGTTCAGTACGGCATGGTCGGCGCACTGTTTTCTTATTGCTTTTCGCTGTTCATGTCATCGCCTCTCACGTCATTCGCAGCTGCTGCCGGTTATCAGATAATTATGTATGCTGTGAGTGAAGATTCAAGTCCGTTATTGGTGAGACGTATTGAGTCGGTTTCAGCTGTACTTGTCCGGCTACCTCCTCACCCTCACATATGCGAAAACCTCGCAAGCCAGTCACATAATCACGATCATTCGTGAGTCGATAATCGAAATATCTGACCTACATTGATGCCTTTCCACCAGATTTCACACTATCTGTCCTTTCGCCTGTTGCCAGCGTGGTAAGTCCTTTGAACGACAATTTATACGCATTTTGTTGAATCTATGGTGTGCAGCTACGCTCGGCATTCGTTTCAGTCAATCTGTTCTCGCTCCTCTGTAATGGTTCTACGCCAGTCACGAGTTCTTCCATGGGTGACATCATGAGATACGGCGGGCCGATTGTATATCTTTTTGCTTACGGTTTCATTCTCCTCGGAATCCTCGTCTGGGTAGACTCTGGGTCTATCATTCCGCGTCGGTTCTTGACGACGCGCAAGCAACAAGCACAGATGGACGAGAACATCTCCGCCAACGAGAAATCGAGACAGGACGTCGCGAGGGAAGCAAGAGCGGTCGCACAGTCAAGCGATGCGTTGCGCGTTCTTCATGTTACCAAGTCGTTCGATGGGAGGAAGGTGGTAGACGACGTTTCCTTTGGTGTTCCCGGAGACGTTATTTTCGCCATGCTTGGGCCCAACGGGGCGGGCAAGACGACGACTTTCAACATGATTCGTATGTGTTTCATTCACTCGTATGATAGTTATATTTGCTGATTACCCCGTGAATATACAGGCGGCGACGTCATCCCCGACATAGGGGATGTGAGGATCAAGGGCGTCTCTGTCGTCAACTCTCCCCGTAGCGCACGTCTTGCACTCGGTGTTTGCCCACAGTTCACCGCCATCGACGCCCAATTGACGGTGCGAGAACACCTGTTGATCTACGGTCGTCTAAAGGGGCTTAGACGGGGAAGCGAACTGAACACCAGTGTGGACGCACTCATGGTGGCGACCTCGTTGAACATGTATGCGAACCGATTAGCGAGTCAGCTGTCTGGCGGCAATCAGCGGAAACTGGCGCTCACGATTGCACTCATCGGTGAGCCGTGGTCACTCGCTTGCGGTGAATGTGTTCTCATTGACTTGTTTTTTGTAGGTAACCCTTCCGTCGTGCTCATAGACGAGTTCTCTACTGGAATCGACGCCAAGATGAAGAGAGATATGTGGGTCACGTTGAGGAATGTTGCGGTCGGGAAAGCAGTTGTCATCACTACCCGTGCGTCGTGTTCGCCCTGCCGCTCTATCTACTTTTATTCCTGACTCTTCACTTTGTCGTTGCGCAGACTCTATGGAGGAGGCGTCTGCACTCGCGGGCAAGGTTGGAATTATATCCAAGAAGATGCTCGGTAAGTTCACTCAACGCTTTATCCTCGCGCACCGTTTTTCTGTGAAACTTGCTTACTGTTACACACATGTACAGCCATCGGCACTACCGAAGAGCTGGTCGCGCGTTACGCGACTTATCAAGTTCACTTTTCGTGTCCGACGAGGGAAGACTTTACCAGAGCTCAGGTATTGATGAGCCAAATCCCTGGAGCACGTCTCGCAGACGATGTTGCAACGCGGTTCGAAGTGCCGATAGGTGACGGCCGCGTTGGCTCTGGCACTGCCGATGATGAGAACGAGGACGGGAACAGGGAACTAGAAGGAGGCGCCAGTGGTGGTGGTATGACCCTCGCTCGCCTCTTCCACGTCCTTTCGTCGCAAGGCGATTCCTGGGAATACACGGTCGAGAAGGCGACGTTGGAGAACGTCTTTCTAAAAGTCGTTCGACAGAACAACGTGGCTGAGGAAGACAATGCCCCTCGAAGGCGTAGATTTAGATTCGGACTTTGATAGATATGCTATCTGGATTACGGACACTTGATTAGTATGTACTCGACGCACACGGACACTACTACATGCATGATTCAGCTATGATTATTATTTTATAGAAGGACTGCGACTTTTTCATTACTTAGTAGGTAGGTTGTAACAGTCAACGACGTCCGTTCTTCTCAATCGTAACGAACATTGATTCAGACCCACGCACGTTGCACTCTTTACCTAAGGAATCACTGTATTGCACAGTTTCTGTATGGATGATACGGTATATTATACGAAAAAAAATCGTGACCGTTTTCATGCCATGCGGGAGCGGGTCGACAAAGGATCCACGTAGTGTAAGTGTCATGCCTTCTATCACTATTACAGTCCATCAGGTAGATCCTCCGTCGTCAATAGCATTCAGGAATTCCGAACAAAAAAGCAACTCCTGAGAATAGCAAGCAAAGATTGAGTGGCGCATGTGCGCCGCTACGATTCTGGAACGTTGCTGGTGAGTGTTTCAAATAGGGGCCATCAGAGCCGGACGAGTTCTACCCAAAACGGTCCCGACGGCACCGTTCCGGTTCGGAATAGTGGCGAAGCTCCTACTACTATCAACTCTCAATTACTGGCACAACATATACACGCAAGTCTTCCTTCGTGATTTCTATTACAGACTACGTGTGGATTTGTCTTGACATTAATGACAGCTACAATGGTCCTTCTCGCCGTTGGTTATCCGATGTCCTATCAGGACGCGAAGGATTGGGCACTCCGCCATTGGCCCGACATAGTCTTCCGCAGTGACATCCAACTGAGTATCTCAGAACGCATAGTAACATCCGCTTCCACGACATCTTGTTCGACTGCATTCCAGCAGAAATTGGCGGTGACTTGTTTGTCTTTATCTTTGGCTCCAGATTTGATCCGCAGTCGACGGCGTGGGTGTACCTTCGTGAGGATCCGATAGCATTGAAATTCAAGGCATGGGCGTTTAGCCACCCAGACGATAAAGAACTCGCTGCTAAATCTGAGTCAAAGTGGACAACAGTAGCAGATCCTTTAATGGAGTGGCAATTGGTACGTCTCGTTCCAGCTCATACATTGATGCACTTCAAGTTGATACTGATATTGCGTCAATAGTCACGTCTCTCTCGTGCTCGCCCTGCCACTAAGGGTGCTAGGAGGAGAAAATAGTCACTCGTAGGCAACTCTCCAGCGTTTCAAGTTACTGTCGAAATCGTGTATTAACATTATACTTTACTGTGCATGTAGTAAGTACGAACTTGAATGTTCCTCGCTGAGCCCCCGATCAAAGATCTAGAAGGCACAATCACTCAGTTCCGAGAGCTTGTGCTGCAGCTCCAAAGGTAACATCTTATTCCGTATCCTTGATTCCTCATGATCTGTGATCGTGCTCACATTTGACAGTCACTTGGCACACCGCCCTGGATCGTTCGCGTGGACGAAATACGAGCACTGCACACACTGGCACACACGCACAGCCGCACCACCGAAGAGCTGGTCGCGCGTTACGCGACCTCTTCGTGTCCGACGAGGGAAGACTTGAACCAGAGCCATATCCCTGAAGCACGACGTTGCAACGCGGTTCGAAGTCCCGATAGGTGACGGCGGCCGCATTGGCTCCGGCACTAGTGGTGGTATGTCGCTCGCTCGCCTCTTCCACGCGATTCCCAGGAATATACGGTCGAGAAGGCGACGTTGAAGGACTTTTTCTCAAAGTCGTTCGACAGAACAACGTGATAGAGGAGGACAGTGCCCCTCGAAGGCGTAGATTTAGATTCGGGCTTTGATTGAAGGCAACGAACATTGATTCAACGCAGGTCGCACTCTTTGCCCAATAAATCATTCTTTTCTTTTCTATTGCACAGACAAATAACCGGAACGTTTCTGCATGCATGATACGGTATATTATACGAAAAAAAAATTGACGATTTTTCTCTTTTTCCCATCTTGCAACTAAGAGTCGGAAAAATATAAAAAAAGGAGGGGGATCAGACGATACAAGGGGGATAATATTAAACCGACTCGTAAGTTCTAAAAAAAAAGAAAAAGAAAAAAGAACGTTATTGTTTTGATGTGCGGGAGCGGGAGCGGGATCGAGAGAAAGGACGACAGAGCAAAAAACAGGAATCCAACGTTGTAGTGACAGAATGAGCGCAACTATGTATTATGACCTAGAGCAAAGGCGCTGTGTCGTCCTTAGGTAAAAAAAGATGAAGATAAAGCCACGACACTAGCGCGACCATTCCGCAATTGAGAAAAAGAAAAGGGGGAATGTGGGGGCAACAAAAGAAAAAGAGATGCGCGTAAAGTGATTGGGGAAAAGAAAAAAAAATGACGGGAGATGAAACCTACACTCGACGTTCGACGGATGCGCCAACAGGCCGTCGGTCTCGCACGCCAAGGACCCAGTCCCCGACGCGTAGAGGGAAAGAAACCAGACGACGATCAACGTTGCGAAGCAAAGAGCGAGAGCACCTTTTCAGCGTTCTCCTTGTACTTCTTCAGCTTTTTGCTCCGCTGTTTCTCCGGCCCCTCAGCGTGGTGAGACGAATGTTTGGGCGCCTCGGGCGATGTCGGATTTGAGACAAGCTCTGCGGTTTCACCGTTGGATTGGTCAGAAGACTGACTCTGATCGCCAACATAAATGGCAGATTCCTTGGATCTCAACGAAGGTGACATGGCCATCGTGCTCGTGGCCGATACGGACGGCGTCAATAGACCATTAGTTGAGACTGACGAGACGGTAGCAGTGGTCGCAGCGTTCGAGATCTTGGACGTCTTGATCGTAGACGCGCTCTTGGCAGAAAAAGACGACGGCGGCGATTTTCCTTTCAGGAACTGTGGCGTCTTTCGGAACTTCAGGCCAGGCGCACGATCCCGACGTTTTTCCGACTAGGCGAATCCGCGAGGTCTACAGCGTGGATATCAGATTCCTTCGAGAGACCTGAGAACGACCTTCCGCCCATCCGTTGAGACGGTGTGGACTGTCGTCGTTGCGCCGTGCCGTGACGCCGTCGTCTTCGTCGCGACGTTTGAAGGAGATAAAGGGGTGGGTGTAAGTGAGTAAAACCGAACGACGGTTAACACAAAGCCTCACGTATGTAGCGTTTGTAGTACACGTGCGACCAGTCGCTAAGAACGCGATCAAATGTCAGACCAAAAACGACCATCACATGCATGCTCGAGAGACTCACATCATCGAGAAATATGGGTGCATATCCTCAAAGCGGGATTCCCGACATCCGCCCTTTTCAGGTCCCCGTCCTCCTCGCAGCGTTGCCGTCGCTGTCGTGGTACGACGTCGCGTTGTTGTCGTTCGTTCGTCGTCGTCGCATTGTGGTACACCGTCGTGACAGTCGTCGCATCGCGGTGCCATATCGCGTCGTCGGCGTGTGTGCAGGAGAGGACACAGACACGGACACGGAGGGTCGTCGCGTCGTGTTGCATCGCGTTGTCGGAGAAGGGAAAGGCCTAGGGGAGAGGAAAAGGGAGGGGGAGGAAAAGGGGAGAGAGGGAGAGCCTGAGGGAGCGGACGCGGATAGGTCGTCGCGCGGATGCGAGGGAGAGGGAAAGGGAGGGGAGAAAAAGAACGGAAGAGAGCTCTCGTCCGAGTCGATAGGGTGTGTAGGAGATGGAAATTGACGTGGAGGTAGAGGACGTGGACGTGGACGCAGAGTATCCGCGTCGCAGGCGTATGCAGGAGAGGGACGGAGCTCGAGAGGGAGGGGTCGTCGCGGTTACAACGTCCAAGTTTGGTCCAAGTCGCGATAGTTGTCGCGTTGTCGGTGTCCGAGTCGTTGACGTGTGTGCAGGAGGGAAAGAAGGGGAGAGCTTGATGGAGAGGGAAACGGAGGGGGAGGAGAGGGAGAAGGGGGTAGAGCTTGAGGGAGCGGTCGCGGTCGCGGTCGCGGATAGGTCGTCGCGTCGATACCGCGTGTGCAGGAGAGGGAGAGTGAGAGCGGGCGGATCGACGTCATTGTCGAAACTGCGATAGTCGAGCGTAAAATTCAAGCAAGCTCGTGTAGCACCTCACGCAAAGTAAATCAGACTACATACTACACGTTGCTACAACATCGGGTACACGAGTATCATAAAAGTAACCTGGCTACTTGAAATGTCACGCAAAAACAAAAAATACAAGAGCTAGGACCCCTGTGGGTCTTCAAGTTGATGATCGGCGGGTACAATGTTTGCGTCCTTGCGTCCTTTGCGCTTATTCTTCCGTCCCGACTTCTTCCGTGAACCACCTGGGTTCGAAGGGGGAGGGGCAGGGGCAGGGGCAGGCCGTTTGCTCGATGATTCCACCACGGAGGCGGATCGCTCCTTCCGCTTGCCAATATTCTCCCCGTTGTAGCAGGTGGTGTAACGTGACAACGCGGTGTCGTATAAGGATTGCTGGATCTCCTCCAAAAATGTGTTCCAATCGATCGGAAACCCTACGGTCTCCGCGGCTTGACGAAGGGAATTTGCGTGGTCGATGTTCTGCTGTGTGTCCAGCATTGTGGCGATACGGCAAAAAAGGCGTTGAGATGCAGAGTCCAGCAACGGCTGGACGTTCTGCATCGCGATGGAGGGGTGTAATGTCTGTTTCTGTGTCAACGCCGGTACTCTAGATAAGAGCAAAACACTTACCCCACGTGCGGCGAGTGGGTTTTCTTCATCGACCTTAAAGTTAAATTTGCCGTCTTCTCCGCGAAGAAAGACGAAGATGTCGACCGTTTTGATGTTGACCCAAGTCACATTGTGGACAACGACAGGGTGTAATCCGGTGATCTGCTGATCACCGATACCTGTTGGTCTGAACGCCGTTGCTGGGAGCCGGGGCTCAGAAAAAATCGGGTGGCCGATGTCTCGTCGCGGAAAGTTTGAGGATGCGTCGTCAAACGAAATCAAGAAAGCTGTGTCGATTTGAGGTGCGTTTGCAACGGCCTGTGCCAGTTGTTCCTCCGCGGCTGCCCGGGTTTGACTGAAGGCGCATTCCCCGATCCAAACGACGAACGCAAGTTCACGGCGTGGTCGAAGATCGAGGCGGAAATCGGGGATGACGGCCTCACCAGGCCCCCGACCTTGAATGGCTGAGTTGGGACGAAACTGGAGGGTAACGCCGGGATGTGAATACGGCGCCATAAGATCCCGAACGCGGTCCGTGAGAAAGGCAGGGGGGCATTCGTGAACCGGGAGAGGGACCATCGCAGTGATCCGAAGACGGTTGTGGTTGTAAAGAAGTCTACGGCGAAGATGGGGTTAGTCGTCGGGGAATGGTATAGTAAAAACTTACTTGGGGTATAGGTGATTTCTTCGCTCGTATGTTATGAATTTGAACTCTTCGAGTGTCACTTCATCAAAAGTCTGTGGGTTCGTTAATCGAGAAGCGATGCGATTGCGATTTACTGACCTGAATCTCGAAGAATGAGCTTTGAAGTGTTTGGATGATTGCGAGGCAACGATCTGCGTTGATTGTAGAAGAAGACTTGGTAGAAGCGAGTGTATTGCGGGCTGTTTCATTACTAACGTCGGGTGTCGGCCGCGTGGCTTCCTTGGGTGGCGTGGCATCATCGACACCAGCGCCGTTATTTGTGCGAGATCCCTTGGCCTCCTCCGTCTGTGATGTAGTAGGATATGTCGTGAATTGCATCGGTGTAGTTACACGACCGGGGGATTGTGCAGGGTTTCTGGTCCATATGGCTGGGGAGGTGTAATGAGGGTGTTTGGGCGGAAGCCTCTTATATAGTAGAGTGGGCATTTCACTATAAGTTTCTGTGACAATGGATGATGCAGGAGACATCCTGCAGAATCCCGTTGTTGTCAAGTGTACCTGCACAAGGTAGTGTGGTGCCAACCTGAAACGGTTGCCAATTCGACTGGATTACGTCAGGCGTTAAGGATAGTACAGTCATACCAACAACAACATTAAGTATTCACATCAAAGAGCACAAAGAAATGAGGAAAAGTTCGAAGTGGTCAAGCCGTACATAATGCAACTTGGGTACAACTTGGGTAGTGCTCGCCAGAGTTCTTTTGACTGTAGGAAGGCTATTCACTGCATCCCTAGTGGGGGTGCGTACTGTGCAAGCATCAACGAAAGTTAGGATGAGTGGGTGCCCTACAAATATTAACGAAGATCAACAAAGTACTCCTCGTTATTGCAATGAATATGTCTAACGAAACCTGGAATCATGTTTGCAATGAAAAATAAAATCCGAGACGTGGGAATAAAAAAACTCACGACTAGCACGAAGTCGCCGTGTTGAACGTCGTTGCACAACAGGAGAGTGAAGGGAAAGACCCGATCTGCGAATTGCATCGCACCATTGGCCAACAGTGCTGTTGACATCCTCTATCTCTTTTTTGAAGTTTTGTATTTTCAAACGTTTAAGTCGCGTTTGCAACACTTGCTCTGAGAGCTCGCATGTGGTAAGCTTCATTCGAGCCTGCAAAATGGCTCGTTTTGCTCGAGCAATTTCCAGGTGAAGATACGGTGCAACAGGGTCAGCCATAAGGCTATTGGATCTCGGGCACTGTGTGAGCGAGTTAGTTAACGATCCCAGCGTGGCCGTGGACTTACTGATGAGGGGTTGTAATGGTTTTCGACTAAAGCTTCGATGTCAGTTAGCCTATCGAGGATTAACGGATTCCCAGAAGAAGTGGATGGGGGAGTGGATGGGGGAAACGAAGAAGGAGGGAATGAATTCATGGCGGGTTTTGATAAATTGAGACGCCATTCTAGAGCAAACAAATCCAATGAACAAAACAACCTTATTAGTCATAAGTGTTTATCCTAAATTCCATTCCGTTATGCCCCGATGCCCAAGCTGTGGCAAGATTTTGCCTTCGGACGAAGCCATTGTGCGCCACATGAACCAACCCTCCTCTCGCTGCCACGGCTGGGTTGACCAGCTGGTTCAAATTGGTGAACTGGTTGAAATAACTGAGTCGAAAAATCACCTAGTCGTATCACAACACCGTGACTCGGCCGAATTTGGAAACAGGGTACCGTCAAGTCCGAGAGATTTCTATGGTTCCGAAGATCCGATGGACATAGACCTCGCTCCTCCGCAAAGCGAAGTGGAGGAGTTTCCAGGTGCTGCTGCAACCTTTGAGCAGGGAAAATTGTCATTTCTTCAACGCTTCGATCAAGACCGGTTTTCGGAAGAACGACGGTCAAATCTCTATTACCCGTTTGCCTCTCGTGCAGATTGGGAGCTTGGGCTATGGCTGACGCGGTCTGGGATCAGTATGGCGGCCATTGATAGCTTGCTCTCGCTTGAACTGGTAAGTCCTAGGACGGTTGCTATTTGTGATGACTTCTAAAAAATACTTAGATGAAGTCACTCCCTATCTCATTTCGGACTGCGCAGCAACTACGCGGGCTGGTGGAACTTCTTCCAAGCGGACCTGAGTGGCGCTACCGTGTCTTAGAGACAAAACCGACGAAGTCACCGGTGAGGTTGTTTTACCGCGACACCGTTCAATGTCTTGAAGCACTCTTCAACCACCCGCTGTTCCACGACAAGATGGACCTCGTCCCACGGCGTGTTTACCGAACCGCGGAGCGCCTTGTCCGCGTGTATTCTGGATGGATGACAGGGGACGTAGCGTGGAAGATGCAGGCAAGTTTCTTTTTCCTGACGTTTTAGTACCGGAATTCATGGGTTTGTTAGAGCAAACTACCTGAAGGCGCCACCTTACTTGGCGTTATTCTATCATCCGACAAGACGAACGTTTCCGCCCTCGTCGGTGATCGCTGTGCCCACCCACTTTTGATCGGGCTTGCGAATATCGACGTACCAACTCGCCTCAAACTATCAACGGATGCTTACCTCCTCGCTGCCCTTCTCCCTATCCCACATTTTATCCACAAGTCCAAACGCATCCAAGGCGTACTCCGTGATCGGCTGATGCACGAATGTCTCGACATCGTGTTGGCTCCGCTGAAGATCGCCGCTCGTATCGGCATCATGATGAACGATCCTCTTGGCAACCTGCGACATTGCTATACGCCCGTCGCATCATATATCGTCGACACTCCCGAGGCTTGTGTGCTCGCCGGCGTAGGAGGAAAGACGTCACCGGTCACAACCGCCATGTACAAGCAATTCGGTAATCCAACACAACACCCCCCGCGCACCAAGAAGTATACATTGGAACAGCTCCGTCAGATTACAGTTGATCCCGACGACATAGAGCAATATTTTGCCGCTGCACAAGAATTTCGATTGAACGGCGTCGCTTTCCCCTTCTTTCGGGACTGGACAATGGCGAGTCCTCATCATTTCTTGACCCCGGAGCCACTCCATGAGTGGCACAAGCGATTCTGGGATCACGAGGTCAAGTGGGCGATCAATATTGTCGGCGCAGAAGAATTGGACTTTCGCTTTGCGGTCCTCCAACCGTCCGTAGGCTTTAGGCAGTTTGGGGAGGGGATCTCCCACCTCAACAAGGTCACAGGGAGGATGCAGAGGGACATTCAGCGCTATCTCGTCGCTGTCATCGCTGGTGCTGCGCCCCCCGGCGTGGTTCTTTCCATTCGTTCTCTCCTCGACTTCTCTTACCTCGCACAAGCACCCGAGCTCGATGACGATGACTGTACCAAGTTACTTTCGTCGTTACGCACTTTTCACGAGAACAAGGCACATGTAATCAATGCTGGAGGGCGCAGAGGAAAGAAGGATGTCATTACTAATTGGTACATCCCCAAGTTAGAACTGCTTCAAAATGTTATACCGTCCATTCGGAACTCAGGCGTTCCGTCTCAGTGGTCCGCCGACGTTACGGAGCACGCGCATATCCTAATGATCAAGAATCCTGCTCGGCGGAGTAATATGCTCGATATGGATCCCCAAATTTGCAGATATCTCGACCGTCTCGAGAAGTGTTCGAAGTTCGAACTCGCAACCTCTCTCCGAGAAAACGAGCAAGGGGCCCAGGGACGTATCGGTGACATTAATGATGGTGGCAACAGTGACGACGATGTCAGTGATGACTTGGATGCTGACATTACACAGGACGTCCGTCTCTTCCAGTCAGTAGCAAAGCTCGGTCAACCTAAGCGTTCGCCAACCGACTATTTCACCAAGGCTCAAGATCTATCGAGATCGCTTCGCATCCCTGCCCGAGTCCCTTTCCCCCCACGGACGTTCATTGTCGGTAACACTGCAATCAACCTGGCCAGGGATCCTAAAGTCCGCCGAGGTGTCATCGATAACATTGCTGCACAGTTCCAGATCCAAGATCTCCGGAGTGCTCTTGGCGACTACCTTTTACGAGAAGCATCGAAGCATCCTCACACTGTGGGCGGGTCACGCTCCTCTTCTCGTGATTGTACTCTTCCTTTCACCGACCTGGCTGTCTGGCACACAATCCGCATTCAACAAAAACCATTCTTTCCTTCCGGTGAACTGGAATCTGCACAGACTGTCGTTGCCTCCCCACCTTCCGCGTCCTGGAAATACGGTCGTTTCGATGCGGTGATATTCAATATTGATCCCGAGAAACATTGGCCGCGATCCGGACTCTCAGGTAATAGTTCGTCCTTTTGTGCGCATTGAAAATTGAGTCACGTCCCTCGTATAGGCCACTCTGTCGGAGAACTCCGACTCGTTTTCCGTCCAGTACCACCTCGGGGTCAAAGACCGTGGTGGTGCAAGAAGTTTCTCGTTTATATACGTCGCTTTGATATAGTTCCTCAAGGTACCAACCAATTCGACCCCATTACATCCATGCACGTCCTGCGACGAGCGAAGAGAGCAAACGGAGAACTTCTCGGCGATATCATTCCGCTGGTTCAAGTACGCTCCCACGCCCGCCTAGTTCCACGATTCGGAAAAAACGCGGATAAACGTCTTTCGTCGACCAATAGCCGCGCACTATCCAGGGAATTTTGGCTTAACAGATATTGGGACAAGGAAACTTTTTATGCGTTGTCCAGCTCTCAATAGTTCAACACTGGGAGATTTTTTTTTTGTAAAGCCGTTGTGCTAAATTTGGGTTATTCGAGCCTCGGCGTATGTACCATCACACGGACATTAGTATTCTTCAAGTTGCTTGTCCCATGCATCTCCGCGCTCTTTCTCGACGTTCTCCCCGTTTGTTCCTTATTTTATTTATTTCTTTGGGGTCTATTTGCGTAGTCGTATCCCTCTTTGGCAATGGCTACTTGGAACAAGGTCTTGGCTTTCCAGACCCGGAACCCCATGCATCGAGCTCATCGTGAGCTGACTGTTCGCGCTGCTCGCCTGCGTTAAGCCAATGTTCTCATTCACCCTGTGGTCGGTCTCACGAAGCCCGGTGACGTGGACCACTACACTCGCGTGTGCGTCTACGAAGCCATCATGGCCAAGTACCCGAACGGAATGGGCCGCATCTCGCACTCTTGCCTCTTGCGATGCGGAAGGCTGGTCCCCGTGAAGCTCTCTGGCACGCCGTCATCCGCAAAAACTTTGGTGCGACACACTTTATCGTTGGCCGAGACCACGCTGGCCCGGGAAAGAACTCGCAGGGCAAGGATTTCTACGGCCCATATGATGCTCAGGAGCTGATCGAGAAGTACAAGGACAAACTACAGATTGAGATGGTGCCTTTCCAACAGATGACGTACCTGCCTTCCACGGATGAGTACCAGCCAGTCGACGAACATTTCTGGGACTGAGCTGCGCAAACGACTCAAGACCGGTGCGCCGATCCCTGATTGGTTCAGTTACGAGTGAGTTGGCTCGCATCCTTCTCGTGGATCACACAGTTCTCACGTCGTTGGTGCAGAGCCATCGTCCTGAGATTGCGGGAAAGCTACCCACCACGCAACAAGAGAGGCTTTGTCTTGTTCCTCACTGGCTTGCACAACTCTGGCAAGGACGCGATAGCCAAGGCACTGCAGGTTGCACTGAACGAACAGGGCGGTCGGAGCGTCTCGCTGCTGCTTAGCGACTCCACCAAGGACGACCTGAAACCCAAGTCGTTCACTCGGGAAGAACGGCACGATGACCTCTGCAGCGCATTGGTTTCGTTGCGACTGAGCTGGCACGTGCTGGGGCTGTCGTTGTCGCTGCGGCGGTGGCACCGAGGAGCGTTCGAGGAGCGTTCGAGGGCTCTTGTCAAAGACACGTGGTATCACCTGCCGGAGCGGGAGGCAACTTCTTCCCGTCCATGTTGCCACGCCTCTGAGCCACTGAGTGAGCACGGACAGACGCGGGGTGTATGCTCAGGCGCGGAGGGGAACGGTCAAGGGCTTTGTCGGAGTCGACGTGGAGTACGAAACGCCGAAGAAGGCGAATCTCACCGTGGACGTCAATGCGCAGAGCATCCCATCGATAATGCACAGTAAGTCGAGACCGTATCTTTTGAAACGCGTTGCTGATCGACCTCCCTTTTATCAGGCCTCATTCTTTTGCTAGAGACGAACTCACTGGTTTAGATTTGCTACAAGATTCCACGATAACGGATCATTCTGCTCAGTATTTGATATCATGCATGTAAATAGTTATCCATTTCACTTTTCGTAAAGCATTAAATTTGACCACACTTGCCTGCACGAGAACCTGATTACGGTGCATGTTTTACTCGGAGATCGCCGGTATGGGCGGAGTTACTGATTGGTCGATCGCGCGGTCAAGTTACTGCTGCGACAAGACGCCAAACTCTCCTCGATTTTTTCAATTCTCCGCTGAATGACAACCTGCGGTGTCCTAAAAAGTTGATCGTAGCATCTGCACGAATTTCCGGGATCTTGATGCCGACCCCTGGGTACTACTAAGGTTCCCATGCACACGGAGATATGCCATGCCTGAAACACATGCAGGCACACGTAATAATAGAATTGTGACATTCCTTTCTCCGGGTTCAGTTCAGTTCGCGATGTTGTCGATGAGTCGATGATCCGGCGAGGACCGTCACGTTTGGACGTCTGTCTAGTATTCCCATAACTTGCTGCTTACCAGCAGCGCCGAGTGCCAAATTCGCAAAGTTCAACAACTCGTCCGTCACACGCACCATGTCGGTCTACCACGTGGCGGAGAATCCGGCGGCCGCCGAGTCGTCCACGATGTGTGTTTACATAATAAAGCGGAGTCGGTCGTTCTTCCCACACCCGTCTTCTGAGTCAAACTATGTACATGACTCGGCCACTGGCACACCATAATTTATGGCGAAACCCGACCCCTGATTCACCGATTTCCCGATCTACGACTTCGCAAATCACTACTAACTATCCTCCTCAGATGGCCTCTCGCCCCACGCTTCAACGATCTGATCGCAAGTAATCCGCGGCCGGGCGACAAGCAGTATGAACGTACGTCAACGGGGATAACAAAAAGGGACCTGCACAGGCGAGTCGGTCAAGGTCTCGACCGCGGGGGAGGGGATTGTTTTGGGAAGACGAAGACGAGCTGTCGCAGTACGGTTTGGTTGGAGCAGGTACGTGTCGTGGTGTGGTCACTATGGCGTTTATCATGCCTAACAGATTTTCCAGACGGCCTCCCGCCCCACGCTTTAACAACGTGTACGCTTTAACGAGGTGATCGCAAGTGTTCTGCGGCCGGGTGACAAGTGGTACGTGTCGTGGTGCGTCACTATGGTGTTATGCCTAACAGATTTCCTCAGACGGCCTCCCGCCCCACGCTTTAACAACGTGTACGCTTTAACGACGTGTTCGCAAGTGTTCTGCGGCCGGGTGACAAGTCCCTTACGTCAACGAGGATAGCTAGACGGACCGCAATTCAAGGGACCTGCACAGGCTCGTCGGTCGAGGTCTCGACCGCGGGCGAGGGGGATTGTTTTGGGAAGACGAAGACGAGCTGTCGCGATACGGTTTGGTTGGAGCAGGTACGTGTCGTGGTGCGTCACTATGGTGTTCTGCCAAACAGATTCCCTCAGACGGCCTCCCGCCCCGACGCTTCAACGACGTGTTCGCAAGTAATCTGTGGCCGGGTGACAAGTGGACACTACTGTGTTGAACTCTGCGCCTGAAACTGTGTTGAACCACAGCTCCGCCTAACTATGTACGATGTAACCCGTCTGTCTCGGCGGCGGCATCACTTGTTCCCAACGCCTTGTGACTCAGCAATGTGCGGCGAATGGACTAACGGAGTATTCAAGTACACGGAGCGATCAAGTACGTTATAGTTAGCCGATTCTGACGTACTCCGCTGTCACATGATAAATTCCAACTTTTACCCAGCTTGAACACGAACACGACCACAACAGTGTCAAGTCGTTCATGGCCACGAAGTCTTCGCGTAAACGACGGACGTCTAATGACGCCGCGGCCTCCAGTCCGCCCAAGAGAGTAAGGGAAACCAGCCCTGTCCGTCGGAGCGATCGAAGTCAGAAAGGCAGGGGAGGAGTTGTGGAGCAGCTAAGAATGGTTGGTACGGCCGTTTCTCGCTCTCAGCGGAAGGAGAGAGCCGACGACTTTGCGGCTGCGGGTGAGACCCGCAACCCCATGGCACCTCACTCTCCGTCTCGAAGGGTAAGTATCTTCTTTGCTCCGTTTTTTCACCCTCATCGTCACAAGCGTACTCATCAACATTCACAGCGACATGTTAAACCGATCGCCCAGAAGGTTCCTGAACCCCAAGTCAGGTTGGGTCACCAGCGTGCTGAGTCTCGTAACCAACCTTCTGCTCCGCAAGCATCCATTCGGCCAGGACCGGACCAACCCGTCAGTACTCAATTTGTATTCGCGCTACCCTCGTTCTAACGGTCGGTAGCCATCGCCCCCGCGGCCAAATACTCTCGCCAATGGCGAGAGGATCATTGCGGAGGCGCGCGACAACTACATATTAAATCGTGCTAAGGGTCGCCGCAAGCTTCGCGTCACTTCCGATTCGGAAGACGAACATAATGACGCGGTCAACGGCGAGTCAGGCTTGGCTGGCGTTACGGGTTGGGACCGTGATGAACTCGAGCACGAGCTGGACAAGAACCGTGATGAGGACGAAGATGAACACGAGGATGAGGACGAAGAGAGAGCGAAGCAAATCAAGATTGGTAGGGATCAGGACCTTGGGTTGGACTCGGATCCCGGAGGTGATGAGTTGGCGGTAAGTAGAAGGACACACTCGAGCCTCGATCTCACTCTAACTCATTGGTCAAGGCTGGTCATACTGACGACAGGATGGATCAAGAAGAGGTACGCAGTGTATAATTAATTCTGTTCTCGCTAACGGACTAGCTTCCAGCCTGAGGATCCGAATGTCCTTGACGAGCACCATACTAGAAATGGCCGACCTCGTCAACCCCGTCCTGCGGCCTTGATTGC
>JBBPOL010000082.1:0-22100 GCA_038091435.1 Leccinum variabile | reverse complement strand
CAGCTGTAAGAAGAATTGGTAAGAAAATTGTCGAGCGCCACTTTATACTAATCGTAGCGGCGCTCTTGCGCCAAGTCCCCGACTCTTGGGAATATGCAACCAATTTCGTAATAACACGCCAATGATAGTTACTTAGTGTACATTATCCTTCGAGTCAGCATAAGTCGCCAGGCCCCAAGTTGTTCCGCAGCCTGTATCTTGCCTGTATCTTGATCAACAACTCTGAAAACGCCTTCTGCGTCTACGCACACGTCAACGAGTTCCACCGCCCGGAGATTGTCCATGTACAGAATACTACAGATTGATCACCAAGCTTGCAAATTCGCGCACGAACTGCACGCGTTGGTTGTCCCGCGCGTCGGCACCTGAAACGAAACGAATCGTCGTATCGGTTTACGAGTCCCAGTGGATGCTCATACCTAGAAAAAATTACAACTATAAAAGGCACGCCGGTCGGGTCAGGAGCGCAACGGAGGCAACCAGAAAACCAAACACACCTTTGGCCACCATCCTCTGCGCCTCGTTCCGGGACTCGGTGACGAGCCACTCGATTCCCTGATTATGCTCTACCAGACGCATCGTTTCCATCAACGATACGGTGTACGGATACACCCGCTCTTGATATTTCGTGATCATATGTGGCACCTGAAAGTCCAACCACAGGTTCCAGACCTCCTTGATCATCTGCGGATCAATGTTAACCGCGAGCCATAACCCGTCCCACGGAGCCGATCTCGAACAGAAGTCCGTTCACGGACATGTCTCGTCGGTTGATGTCGTACAGCTACGCGTCAAAGACCGGTCAAGCGTTGATTCGAACTGCAGCTTTTGATCCTCTGCATATAATTCCCAACCTTGTCGGAGCACATCTTCAACACGTTTCATGTAGGTCAGGAATTCATCGATTTGTCGAGCCCCGCATCTGATACATGTCATTGTGATATTTGAACTGGCAACGACGGCGTCAGCTAGCACGGTTCGAGAGAAGTGACGCAATGTGCGCCTTATTGTGTAGACGTTTGATGTGCACCTTGATAGAGTTGATGAGTAGGAGTGATCTGGATCGTTAGCACGCCGAGTAAGCTCAAGGTGCTAAGAAACGACGACGGCTGCTACCTTTGGTCGAATGAAAAACGTATTAAGCACCCATCCGTGCGAGTAGATGAAGTGAGGAGGTGTTATGTAATCGTATTAGCGGAGCACCAACTGTACCATGTAATCAATTCCCACGTTAATCAAATCGCTTTGCGACGTCTTCTTTGGTGTGTTTCAATATACCATATCGATCTTTATCAATTAGAAGATCACGGCTTACCAGAAACTACGGAATCTTGAGGGAGCATCGTGTCCAGTGGAGTTCAGACAGAGATCAATCGATCACCGTCGTCGATCATCCACAGGAATCGTGAGGTTCTTAACGACGCGAATGAAATGCGCAGAGTGTGCCTTCTAATTATTAGGCGTAGTTGGATCGGCGAAGTCTATGTACGAAAGGCAATAGCGTCTGGGGTCATCGCTTTTCCAGCGCTGACGTGGCGAGTCTCCTGAGAGGGGAATTCAGTGCCGTTGCACACGATTACAATGATCCTCAACTTAAACACCGATTTGCGTTCTGCAAGTTCGTGAAGAATGATCGAGCATTGACATCTCCGTCTGAATAAGTTGGGCAGCTCGTGATAAGGCTGAGCGCTGAGCGCTGATCGATGATCACCGGCACTACTCACGGGGGTTGGCACAAACTTCTAAGCTCTTAGTACTACTCAGATCATGGACGTGAACAACGATGGCTGAATTACGAAACTGGGTCCGTGAATGGTATAAATACAGAGATGAAACAAACGTAGCCGTAACAGACGGAAGAACGAAATTCGAAAGGCCCTAACTGATCGCAATAATGTCTGCTCCGAATTTAAGTCGATATCTCGCTGTAGGAAGCGATACGTAAACGCTGACTAGGCGGAACGACCCGCTCATCCAATCCATGGGGAGCGCCCCCGAACAAGATCGCGACTCTCTTCATGGCAAGCAGCTAGGACAAGTCCGTCTTCATCGACCTCCGGACGCATTTCCTCTCCCTTTCCTTTGAGAACTGATGGCGTAAAATGAGTCTGAAGCAGAGACGGTTGGGGGAATTCTCCCCATTCCCAGGAGTATTCCTGTACCGGTAGGACCCCCTCGCCTGTTAGGGTATCATTCTTCGAGGCAATATCTTCAGGTGAATCGGAGACGGAGACTGCGCGACGGGGGAAAGCGATTTGGAGGTGAGACGGCGTGCTCGGTTTCGATGGCGGGAAGAGTATCTGGTTGTTGCTCATGCTCGTGGAAATGCTTTGAATCTGTGATCCTGGTCACCGGCTCGGTGACGGGGGAATGATATCCGGCCATGTCAAGAGCCATGTCTTCACACACGATGCCGTCATGCATTAGCGATCGCGTACTGATGGAGACGTAATTAGAGCTCACCGTTGGTATATTGGACATTTGGGGGTGATACGACGGGAGCTTGTGGGAAGTCAACTTCAATTGGGGAGTCAGGGGAGCGGAATGGGACTGGCGCCGTTTGCGGAGGGCGGATACGCGGTTGTGCTTTCAAGTTGTGACATTCAGGTCCAGGAACTCGGGCTCTGGGATCTTTGGGGCGACCGAAAGCAGTTCTGGGGTGAGTCGTCTTGGTTGCCGTAAGGATTGGACTGGTGACGAGGTCTTCTGGAATGTCTTCCTCCGTCTCGAAAACAAAGAACGCTTCACCAGCGTCCCCGATCTTCATGTTGAATGGGACGGGGTTGCCATTAATAGAGACGTTTACCTGGTAGCAATTGAGACGTGTTGCGCGACGACAAAGAGTAGTTGCACACCTTCTTCTCCACAGGACGTAGGACCTGCAACTTTCCGAACCGCACATGAAAGGGAGAACACGAGAGAATGACCTCTCCACCATCAGACTCGGACTGTCTGCGTATGATGGCACCGGTGAGCGTTCAAGGGTTGATATCTTTGTAGTACTGGTACGGGGCGCTGATGGTACTGACTGTACCGCGCAGGTACATAGTTCACATGATGCCAAGTTCGAGCGAACGATATCATGGCATTGTCTCGGCAATTAGAATGACCACACTTTGGGGAAACACGTGACTGGCACGGATCCTCAGAATTCTCATCTGACTAGAACAAGACATATTGTACTAATGATGACCTGCAGCCAGAAGGTCGTATATCGGCGCAATGACGGGCTAAACATTGGCTAGGGAGGTCAGGCCCAGCTTCAAGGCTTGTAGCTACTGGCGGGACTCACCGGGACATTCCGCTCCCTACACACGGATGATTCAGTGAACGATTGAGTCATCAAATGGAATGATGCGCACCACTTTGTACCGCCTGGCATGGTCGGTGCTATGTAGAGTAACAGATCAGTGGGGTCTGGGACCAAGCCGAGGCAGAGAACTCACGAATATAAGGGTCCGGGTGGAGCTTAGCCGCCAACTTGGCCTCTGCTTTCTCAAGAACCTCCGTCAACGTTCTCGGGTCGTACACGTCGCTAGAGAAACCGCGCTTGTTTACATCAACGAAGCGAACGCGTCAAACGGAACTCACCGGTATGCGCTCAAACTCTGCTCTGCTTATCATCGCCCGTCCACGCCAGATATCTCGACGAACGACCGTCGTCGTCGTCATGTCAGCGTCTTGAGATGAGGATGGGGAGGGGCGAGGTGGAGGGCGAGGGCAATCGCGAGAGCGGCAGTAACTGCAGCGACTGCGCAGCGCACACAATCGTGCGGGTTGCATGATCGCTTCTGCATGCTGGGGGAACGGGGATAGGGATGGCCCGGATGGGGCGGGGAACAGACAGGGCGACGGCGACGGCAATGGTTGTCGATGGGGATAGGGAAGGGTATAGGAATGGGGACAAGGACACACAGGGCCGGTCGCCCGCGAAACCTGACTAACCTAATAAGGGTACGATTCACCTGTGTGGAAAACCCAAGCAACCCAAGCAACCCAGAAGTCGTGACCTTGCGCAAGGTTATAGTAACTACACATAACTTGTAACACCGTGTTCATATACTCAATTCACGATTCCAGATCGCTCAGGCTTTGTACCATGAGGAAAGGGGGCAGGCGGGCACAATCTATACAATGCCTATCTCACAAGCGTATCCACACGCCGGCACAGATATCTCACTCGGTCCGTCGACTACCTCTTAGTCTTCCAAAACTCCCCTCTGCTTCATCCCCTGTCTCCTTTGAACGGCTCCTGCAGATCAAATTTCAGACTCCCAATATACCTACTCGGGTCGAGCTCGATGGAACTTCGGACGATGCCACTACTAGCCATGGTTCTGAGTCTGATATGGCCGAATGTGACTTGGACTCTGGGTCGCGACATACCTTGCTATCGAACGGCTCGAATCCCGCTACAATTTCACAATCTAAGCTTCCAACTGTCTTCGCTTGCCTGCCGTCAACCTTCTGTGCACCTAATTCAAGCTCTGATTCCAAAGACGTGATATGTAGGTGCTGAATTGTATGTGCTCGCCGGACGTTTGCATGTTGAAAAATTTTACCAGCCATCAATTCCCAGAAGGAGGCATCGATCCGGCTAGCAGCTGCCGGCGTGCGTAAGAAGGTAGTCCAAGCAGAACATCGCCTCGCTTTGTACCTTGCAGAAGAACATGCCATTTTGGGTCAGTTATACGAAGAACTCGCCGACCAAGTGGGGAGGCAGGTAAAAGTTGCAAACCAGGGATTGGGAAATGTTCGTCATTCTGTCGAAGAACGAGGGTTTGAAGTTACACCTTTCAGCACAACACCTGATTCAGCGGAGTCGGTGGTATCGCCCACGAAGAAACGAAAATTGCCCAACGTTTAGGTTCGTTTATTCGCTCGATCACGTCCTCGGTAAATGCTCAAGCCTCACATGTACAGATGCGGCCCGCATTGACACAAATGTTTCCAATCAACGTCGAGTATATCTACCGTTTCCCTTCTTGTTTCAATGTTCAACCTTTGAGGCTGCTCGTACCTAGTAGTAGTAGTGATGCGATTGGACTTGTACATACTTTCATGTGACATAAATTTGTGCAAGTTGAACCGTTACTGTTTCCTATAGAACTTGTTGTCCCAAAACCTTTCCCGAACTATTTCCGAGAAACGCCGCACGGAGCCTAAGTTAGCTTCAAGTTATTCAAACCCCTCAGCAGTGAGCCAAGCTAACTTACTGTTTCCTATAGAACTCGTTGTCCCAAAAACTGAGCAACCCCACACCAAGCCTCCGCTCATTCAAACACCTCAGCAGCACAGTCAAGCTAACCTCGTCTTTCCGCCGTATATGGTCTGCTTTGTAATGCGAGGACAACCGTTGCCAATCAGCTTAATACCCTCGCAACCCCATGCTGCCTTTTTACTGATCTCAGTTGATCTACCAGCGCATCAAGTAGCGCGCCGAGCGCCTTGCTGCTGTATATATATGGTTTGCTTTGTAATGCGAGCCGTGTGGATTCATCTGAAGCAGTGGGTAGATATCAGGCTCGACTCTCGACCCCAAGACCACGAAGAAACTATGCCACCTTTCTACGATGCCACACACACTTGTCTCGACTGGTCTGGTCACCATTCAAACCAATGGTCCCAGGCTGGCAGCGCGAGCGCTACCCCTACTAGCTACTTCACTAACACGTCAAGCTACTCCAGCAGGCGCTTTAATCATACCCCCCCTCCTCCGAGTCCTAGCCTCCGCCTGCCTGAAAAGCCTTCCGTTCGTTACGATCGAGGCCTTATCTCTCCGGAAGCCTCTCCCATCCCCGCGATCGACGAATCAAGTTACTCCAGCAAGCGCCCAAATCACACGACGCCTCCTCCTAGCTTCTGTCTGGCTAAAAAGCCTTTCGTTCTTCATGATCGCCGCCTTAGCTCTCCGGAAGCCTCTCCCCCACCCCCGGCGATCCACGAATTGCCTCTAACTGTGGGGTACTCATCAAACAGCTCAGAGATAACTTTCCCAGGGGACGACAGAGAGCCGGATCTCGGTAGGTACATTGGCTGCTCTATAGGCTAGAAAGACATTGATGTCATTGATATCACCAGCGAGGTGTGACAATATACTCAAAGATCTTCAACGCCTGCAAAATTCAGCAGACACAATGTCCTCGGACAGACTGGTAACAATCCAATCTCTACGTCAAATTAGCCAAGTCCACTCATGTACAAGTAATTGGATTTATGTTATAGAGGATGTTTGAGGGCATTAATGCTCGTGAGTTTGCTTACATTAACCAAAAACAAGAAGAAGAATTTGAATCGAATGGAATTCGGTGAGTCAAAGTTATCGTTACCGCATATTAACCGTTCTGGATGATCTACACTTAGGGCCACTTATTTCCACGACCTGCAAAAGTTCATTGTCACCATGCCAAGTCATATACACGAAGCACCTCTCGGACACATCGGCTTCCGCCTCCAGTCCGCTGCCATCTCCATGCCCCTTCAATTTGGCGACTACAACATCATGATCGGATACCACAGCAATAGTTCCATCAAAGTACAGAAGGGTAGCATGATTCCGGACATCTACCTGACGATATCGGGTGGGGGTGGGGCCGACCCCTTCCTGACAATCCCTTCCGAGATCTTTTTTTTCGAATGTGCGTTCTCGGAGACCAGGGCTCACGCGGAGCGAAAACTGAGGTACCTGGTCGCTGAGAACCCGAAAGCGGTCGGGGCGATGATGATCAACATCTCCGAGATCCGACATCCCCTTCCGTCTCCGGACTCGACTATCGCAAATGCTCATATCGGTGAGCTGGTCGCAAAAGATAGGTGGCTACCTATTTCCAGCCGCGACAACAGGTTGTCGGCAAGCTACGAGGGCATTCAATTGCTCGACGTCAAATCAATCGAAGTCTTTGTTTGGATGCGCGACGTTGACGCAGACACGCCGATCGATTTCGACAATTACGACGACAATGTATACGCTACAGGGGTACGTATTCTTCTCTATGTGAGCTTTGAAATTTTGCTCACTATCTTTAGATCATCCATCCCCAACGATCGACTTCAAAAGTCGATAAACTACTCGCGAAGATGATGTCCGCAATTAAAGGGCTTGTTTCCACGTATGCCGAAAGGATCGTTACCCCCCTACCCCCATCCCCATCGAGCACTCCCGCTCCCGACTCACTCCCAAGCCCTTCCGAGTCTGCTGCTCCCCACTTGCGCGCCGCATCGAGCGGTCCACTATCCGACGAAGCCAGCCCGTCCTTTCACCAGGAAGGGGTTCAAAATTGGCTGAAGACGATCCGGGACTGGTCCCCTCCCGAACCACTGTTCAATTGGAGCAAAATTGCTACTGCTTTCGATGAAGCAGTGATAGGGATTTGTAGAGAGCGCTACGTCGATTGGCATGCCAAACTACCCAAACGCCCGCGGGCCCCTTCCGAGTCGCGTGACGATTCCAGACCATCCGCATCTCGCAAACGACGAGCTCGTGTTGGTGTGTAAATTTTCGATGTGACAAGTACGTTCATGCATCCAAATCATTACTTTTACTTTCTTTTTTACACTACTCGAGACAGATATGATACGTATGGTACTTATGACTCGGAATTGTATGTTTCTGTTTGATTACATGATACCTGTTTGTCCCGAAGCGACCAAATATAAAAGGTTTCATGTTCAAGTTAGTGTGATTTCTTACTTGCTCGATCTCACAGGGCAATGCGGAAGGTCGTGGATACTAATAGTCCGCAGCCGACCGTTGAGCCAGAGCTCGAACCTCTGCCCCCGGACCCACGCCCCAAGAGGACTGGAGCAGGCAAAGGCGGGTGCGTCCGCCAGTTAGAAAAATGTTCGGACGCCATTACTCGCATTCCCAAGCGTGCGCGTAATGATGGCGTCCACGTGCCTTCCAACGAAGTTGTCAACCCCATGGCCCCGCGGACCTCTCCACACAAGCGACGTAAGCACAGTGCCAAGACACAACCCAACTGGAAGAACGATGCCGTATCAACGGTTGCGGTGAGTTCTTAATTATCAGAAGCCTTTCTCTGCTGATTACTTGCTCACGGTAGAGTTCAATCCAAATCTCCAATAGGTTTGCTCCCAAACCAACGTTTCAGGTAGCCAGCAAGTCGACGAGTCGCTTCGGATACAGGCAAGTCGTCTCGCAGGTAAACCGTCCGGGTCCGAGCCAGGGAAATGGGTAAGTTATAGCTACTTTATTGTATCTGGTGCGGCAATGATATCCGGATCAATGACAGCGGACCGTCTCGAGGTGGCGGTCAATCGATGGAGGACGATCAATTGTATGACACGGAGGAAGAGAATCCAAAACAATCAAGACTTTTGCTGAGTGAGTTCACGTCAGCTCGTTTGTTGACGTCGAGAGTCGGGACTATCGTCCACACAGAGAATGGTTCCAAGAATGAAAAAGAACGTGCCAACGACAACGACGACGAACGTTCTGCCGATGAAGCTCCTGTTGACAAGGAGGAACACTTTGGCGATGAGAACCGCGATGTTAGCGAGGAACCCGAAGACGATGAAGAGAGCGGGGCATTAGCCGAACACGCAGATCCATCCGGAGACGAGTTGGGTGAAATGAACGTGGATGAGGCCAGTGGAGACGAAGCATCTGCACAGCGGGTCAATAAACGCAGTATATTCGCTGCCACGTCTTCTGGTATGTATGTTACAACATATTGGCATCTGCTTATCGCTTCGTTTTCCAGAGGCTGAATCGAACGTGGGCAGTGACGAGGAGGCATCACCACCTGCCACAGTCACTGGCCGGCGCCGTCAAGAGACACAACATTCTCGCCGTAAGCACACTCATAAGGTTCGTCGTCGTCTTGTATACTTCTTGGGGTACGTCAAGAAAGCATCACACAGGCAAAATCAAGGCATACGAGAGGTGAGAAAGGACGTTCTGGAAACGCTCGTAAGTTGTTTTATCATTCGTTACTTGTTGGTTCATTGCTTAGTGATTCAGCTGCGCAACGCGAGGGACCGGCAAAGCAATCAAATCGTCGTGAAGGCAGAAACCGGAACAATGGCCAATCAGATCACGAGCCGGATTCCGAATACGACGTTCTCACCCGCCACCACCAACGCAATCGTGCGCCACGCCCTCCTACCCAAAGCCAGCTCGAACGTTCGAGAAATCACCGGCACAACGATACATCCTCGGAATCGGATGTCGACGTACCTCCACTACGATACAAGCAGGCGGAGAAACGCAGGTTCTGGCCTTCCGTGTGGAAGCAGTTGATCGATCGCGCAAAGATCGAGTTCCGTGTCTACTTGGCCACTCGTGATGGGTTCCCTAATATCCATGATGCAAAACAAGGTATCATTTCGGGCATCATCGAACAGATCCTCAAGCACTTCAAGCGACTCCGGATAAAGCTCGAAGACAAAGTGTTTCCCCGATATGAACAAGAACTATATACGCTTGCAAGTCTTTTGTTTCTGGTGATGGCAGGCTAATGATCTGTGATAGATTTACAATGATTCTTCGACTTTCCGTTGCGAGATTAAGAAAATATGCTTTCGTGAGGTCGTTGACCTGTACAAACTGAAGCCGCCGTCGCATCTCAGTGGCAATGAGTCACTCAAATGGGTCAAAAAACGAGCATTGGATTTGATTCGAGGGGCTCAGTTCCTTCGGGGACCTCGTAATGAAGAGGTATCTAATTCGTTTTGTCTACGGTAGCGTGTCCTGATATTGGTAAGGGCATCGAGTTAAATTTCGCTCATAAGGCACTCTTCCGTTTGTCGGTGCTGGTGTATTATGGTGCAAGCCAGAAGCTGCTTGGCTCGACCGAGCCATTCAAGCATGGCATCCCCAAATCTGCCATCGTGCTGATTGCATCTGGGGTATAGTATCATCTATTCTATATTTTGAAGGTACTCATTTCCTTCCAGGTTAAGGCAGCTCTACGTTGTCTCGAGAGGCATGGCAACATTCTCAAGGATGCTGCCTGTCATATCGAGCAACATGATTATGAGCAGTTCTATGCCCTGATGGGTGAGGTTTCGCGTCATAAAGTAGGTGGCCCTTTACTCGAGAAACAGCTCGCGAAGTGGGGCAAACATGCTAAGTACGTGCAAATCTATTAATTTGCCTTCGTGATAACATTAATCTTATCATAGGCAGGGTATCTCTAATCCTTCTGGGAAGAATATGCGTGGCGATGAAAATGAGTATGCCCTTGCCCCCATGCCAGCGGGCGATTCAGAATCTTCCGAGTCCGAGTCCGAGTAGGGTTCACGTTCTGTAGATGTTACATAGATATTGGATAATTGATGAAGTTGGACATTTACCTGGGACTAGGAGAAATGATTGTACATAGTGGTAGGGGCCGAGCACCCGGCGTACCCTTACCCGCGACTTACCCGTACCCGCTCTGGCAAAGGGTACGGGTTTACTGTACATGCGGGTACACTGCCGAAGAAGACCACGGCGTAGGCCCGCGCAGGGTTTTACCCGCGGGTATCGACCGGTCCAGTTGAGTCCGTGCGTGTTTTTTCTTATCCTTATTCTTTTTTCGTTTCCTTTTCCCCCGCTTCTACTAGGTACTCAAACGTGGACAGCAACGGCGACGACGACGCAACGCCGGACACAAACGGTGAGTCGCTGACACACTACACCACACACGCTCCCTCACCCTCAACGACGACGACCCCGCACTCTACAACACCAATTCTCAACGGATTTGAGCTCCTCCTCCTCCTCCTCGTCACAACACCTATCCTGCCACAGACTCATGACCGTGATCAACAAGTTTTCAGGTTGAATTCTGTGGAAAGGGCCCGGCGGGTACTGCAGCCTATATAGGTTGCGCGGCAAGCGCTCATGAACCCGCTTGGGCAGAAACTTTGCCTTTCCTCCACAGGATCACCCATGCCCTTCTCTCTTCAAACGAATGTTCTCATACGGAAGCAATCAACACTTCTCCGAAGCCATTTCCCCACAATCAAAACCTGAAGAACCTGATCGAGAAAGAAAAGGGCCGCCGGATGATACATCAGATTCGCACACATCTGATATAAACAACCGCCAATCGGAAAATGTCTTCATCACTTGTAAGTAGCAACGTTAGGCATAGTGTAGGATTCTTACTTGACATCCCCGCGCAGACATCCGTGCCGCAGATGTCGTGTCCGTTCTCCCTTTCCTTCCCTTAGGCTTCCACGTTGTCATTCAAGTCGATGGCATGACCACGAAAACTTCCAGTAAACCTGTTTTAGTGGACCAGGACTCGGTGGAATGGGATGAACTTGAGATTATCCTGTAAGTCACCATCTCCGTAGTCTTTTAAGTCATTGTTGGCGCTTTTGCTAAGCAAGGATATACATAGGCCATTGGATCGATCTCGTCCCATTTCGTTCAATGTATATGCATCATTCGAGCTTGGAGCAAGGCTCGGAAATGGTGCATTACTTCGCCAGTACGAGACTACTACTGGAGAGGTGATCGATCGTAACGAGCAACTCCAGCGTGAGTAACTGGAGTGAATGTCCTGCTCAATCTCACATTCCCCTCTAGCTATCACCATTCCAGTTCAGACAGTTGATATCTTTCCGCTTTGTTCGTCAATCAGAATCACCACTGAACGACGTATTTGCAACATCAACGATTTCATAGCTAGAAGTGGCGTGAGTGATCAGATTGTCCTGCTCATTTGCACTTCCTAACCATACTACAATAGATCCCGGAGTCGGACGAATTGAGCGAGTTGGAACAACTCACTGATAACGGACATGACGCTCTGCTACGTTATCGTCAGATCCAGAACGCAGCGGATCTCGATGACGCTATCACGTATTTTCAGTGTGTCCAGGACATGTACCCCCCAGACCACCCAAGTCGTTCTGCCGCTCTATTCAACTTGGCCAATGCAAAGTTCATTCACTGTCAAGTAGACCACCTTTACTTGGACCTCGACGCGCCTATCACTCTGTATCGGGATGCACTCCGTCTTCGTGCCAGTGGTCACCCAGATCACGCTACAACAGCGCTCGAACTCAGTTTTGCATTACTGGCCCGTTTCCGCTGGCAAGGTGATCGATATTGATAGGTCCGTTTACGTGTAGGGCGTGGAGGGGAGTGATGAGGGAGTTGATTTGGGGTGACCGGAGTGCGTGGCAGGCAGGGGTGGGCCCGGGTCTGGGTCTGGGTCGTGTGGGTAGAGGGGAAATGACAGGACGACGGACAGCCACTGGATGTCCTCTTATACGGAGGGGTTTTGTGGGATGCACGGAAGACCCACTGCAAACAAGTACTACTACTAGGCACGGGTCAGATCCGTCGCCATCGGGAGATACTCACGAACACGAACAACGCCTCCTCCCCCCCTTCATTTTTTTTTCTTCTTCTCTCCTTGGTCTGACACAGTCGAGCAGAGAGATCTATCACATCGGCGATATTTCGTGTTCGTTCAACGTTATTATGCCAGTCAACTGACCCGCCGCAACGACACTGCCTCACAAATTCAATGGCCTCCTCGCATGCCCACCGCGGCTACCAACAGCCAAGCCAACCCCCGCACGTGTCACAGCCTAACGATGTTACTCTCCCGCCCCTCAGGAGCCTCAATTTCAAGTATAACCCGCCCCCGGGACAGCAACACGACACCCCGCCAGACTCGGCCTACTTCGACGTCAACCAGGACGTCAGCCCACCCGCACCCGCCCATCCTCAGCCCGCACCAACAGCACCGCCAACCAATAGCAACTTTTCTCCGTATGGTTATACTACACCGACGCCAACAGCCGCGCCCGCGTATGTCCAGCGTCAGCCCTTTGCTTTCCAGGGCCAGTCATCCCCTCAAGCCCAGGCTCAGCAGCAGCAGCAGCAGCACGATCGCGACCCCTCTGCCTGGCAGCAACAGCAGCAGCAACAACAGCAACACCCACCCCCTCCCGCCCCTCCGTCCCAGGTGCAACAGTCGTTTGCCCGCACAACACCGCTCGTACCCACCATCGTCGATTCGCCCGCTACCGCATCTGCGCGCACGTCCTCGGCATTCCGCGCTCCTGCCAAACATCGCTCGGGGACCTATTCCGGCCAACCGCCATCTCCGTACACTCCAAACACATCCAATTCGTACGCCGCTTCCTACCCAGCTTCGTCCACCTCTACTTCTGCGCCCTATACCCCTTACAACCAGTCCCCACCTGGATATCCCGCGAACTCGACCTCGCCCACCTTTAGCCCTTCTACTTCCCAATCCTATGGCCCTGAGTCCGCGAACGGCGCTCCTTCATACACTTCTCAGCAGCAGCCTTATCCAACCCCAACTTCCGCGTTCCCCCACCCGCCTCCTTCTCCCACCCCAACGCCGACTCAGCCACCCCAACCGCACCAGCACGCACATCCCTCTCCTCATTACGTCCCCCCGCCTGCTTCGTATTCTTTTGAGGATGCCAGGTCCACCGTTCCTTACGAAAGCCAGCCAGCGGCTCCCCCTGTTCGCGGACATCCGCAAGTACAGGACTCCAGGTACGTAATCCTCAGCCCTTGTCTCCCACCCACTCCTCACCCTCAATCGATTCGCAATCTCTCAGAGACTCTCGCGTCTCGATCCCAGATCGCGCTCGTTACACACACTCACAGCCCAAAGTCGCAGATTCGCGCGTAGAGTTGCGTCAAGAAATATATACCCACCCTCCTGCCCCCGCCCCTGTCCCCGCATCCACTCCCATAGATGCAAGACACTCTCAGTCGTACGAACCGCGTCCAACCTATACTCACCAAGCAGATTCTACGCGTCCTCCTACGTCTTATACCCAAGCACAGGCTCCCCCACACGTCCCGCCGCAACCTCAGCCCGAGGTAGCTCGCCCTTACCCTCAGGAGCAACGGTCGACCGCATATACGCAGGAAACAAAATATACCCACACCCAGTCCCACACTTTCGAGCCCGCGGCACGTTCAGGAACCAGATACTCTCAAGATTCTCCCACTCGGCACGCCTATCATTCGGAAGGTCCACCACGTCCCCCACATGCACAGGACTCGCGTGCTGGATTTACCCACGCACAAGAGCCGCATGCAAGTAATAGAGGGACAGCTGCTCAGTATGTCGCAGAGACGAGGCAATCGTCTGGATACGTCTCTCAAGACGCCAGACATGGATACGCACCCCCGGAAGCCTCCGCTCCGACAGCGTCCTATGTACCCGCCGATCAGAGGCATGGTGGTCCACCAGCACTAGCACCTACTCATTATGTTCCTGGTGATCAGCGCCCCCCGTTTGGCGATTCACGTTCTGCTGGTGCGTATTCGGTTGGCAACACAGAGCCTTCTCGTGGCGGGTATGCCGCTCCTGATCCCGCGTCGGTCCCGCCGGTCGTGCCTTCGCAGCGCCCTCCGCCCTCCGCACCACCACCCTCACAGCACCAGCTTACTCGACAGAACGGACAACCGCACGGTTACTCGTCAAGTTTGTCGTCGTACTCCCAGCATACAGTGCCAAATTATAATGGATCACCAGCATCGAATTCACAACATGCGTCTAATGCTGTCGCGCCGCATTCACATCCACAATCGCAGTCTTACATTCCGCCGCCGCAACCGACTCCTCATCCGTCTCATGTGTCCCAACATTCCCATGGTCCTCAGTCATCGCACGCCCCGCATCCACCTGCTCAGGCTGTCCATTCCACACATCCAACACAAGCGCATCCTCATCCTCATTCGCAAGCACAACAGCAGATACATCATCCCGAGGGCACGCGTCCTGCATTTGTTTCACCAGCAGATACCATGCATGCCAGGGAGGCGAGATTTCCCATGAACACTATGGCCGAAGACGAACGCGAGCGGGAGCGAGAAAGGGAGAGAGAACGGGAGCATGAAAGGGAACGCGATCGGGAACGTGAACGTGAACGCGAACGGGAGCGGGAACGGGAAAGTCAAAGAGAACGCGAAAAAGAAGAAAGTTATGGATACCGAGCAGCATGCCTTGCACTGGAGGTTGCCGAGGTCTCTGCATCGATTCTTGATCCCGGATTATCTCTGGCGGATGGCATAGATCCTGACCAGGAGTTGATAGGCGACGTCTCCGATATTGATAGGTCCGTTTATGTGTCTGGGGAAGCCGTCCGCTTCACTCCCAACAACCATCCTGGCAAGTCCGATCGGTTGAGCAGCCTTGGAAACGTGTTAATGCGTCGCTTTGAGCGACTGCATGACCCTGCAGACACGAACAAGGCAATTTCGGCGGCTGAGGAGGCAGTTCATCTCGTTGTGGAAGACTTGGACACAGTGGCAGAGCACTATGTCACACAATATAACCACCTAGAACTACGGACCTTTCACTGCGATCGTGTCCGCAAGATGCCACTCAGCGGTCTTGATCCCAGCATGCTCATTGTCTTTCTGTGCAAGGAAGAAAAGGACTGGATCGACCTGAGACGGCGCGTCAACGAGGTCAGCATTATAATCTTTTCTTGTTATCGATGGTCTGACCTGCATTTGACATCATCAGCTCAATACAAAGTACAAGGCGATGTTCACCATCCAAGACGAGCCTCCCTCGTGGCCGTCTGACTCGGAGATGAATTCCTGGGTCTCGAGTTCATCTCTGATCTTGAGGAATGGATATGGACCCAGGAAGAAGACGAGGTCGAAGTGGTCGACAGCGAAGGCCCAGATGGACGGCCGGTGCGCAGACGCGATGGTGAAGACCAATTCTTTGACACGCGGTCCGCATCCATTTCTAGACGATGGACCTTACCAAGCCTGGTTCCCAACAAGCGAATCCTGTCGTGACGCCTTCGCCTAGCAGACTCGCAAGTGTTCAAGGGGAGTCGCTGCGCAAGAGCACCAGTCGGATGGATGAATGGAGGAACGCGATCGTTCTTTCTGAGCGCGAACGCTATCGGAAGACAGTTATCGACACGTGAGACATATTTAATTTTATGCGCTACGTGATTTATGGTCGAGGGCAGGCGGGAGCGTCGACGTCGTATGGCCATGATCAGCGAAGGCGTCTTGGGTGGATGCTCGGAACGCGACTTGTGGTGTCACATCGGGCCTGAACGGACGTGGAGACTGGACGAAACGGAGGGTCCACATCGGAGGTGGGTCGTGCCTTTTATGTTCCCTCGATGTTCGCTGAACGGGGGTCTTAGGAACAAGTTGGAGCCATTTGCAGAGCCGGCTGACATGGTGCATCAGACACGATCCAGTAGCACGATGAACGACGACAAAGACGTTGTCATGTCGTCCACGTTGCAACCTGACGGCTCAATCAAGTTCAAGGACGACGCAGAAGCGTTCTTGGACGTTACTAGTAATTCGCTGATGGACGAGATCGCGGAAGACAAGCATCGGAGGGTCAGACACGAACTCGAGCCGAGGGACGTCATCGAAGCCGCGAGCACAATATGTCGCTGTCAGGGGTGGATGCCTATCGTGCGCACACATCCACTTTTTGTTTCGTGGAATTTTTTGGTATCTGACATTGTGGATCGTGCCCAGCCGGGTTGCTTATTTTCGGGCATACTCATTTGTACATGTTGGACGGCCTGATCGAGAACGACATCGGCGAACTGATTGACGCGGCCGACGCGCCAAAAGGCATATTTTTCGTTGCGGGGAGTACGTCTCATTCGCGAAGCCCCCAGAGGGCACGGCGGTGGTGAGTTGCGATCTGCAGAGATCTTGTGGTTATGCTCATGGGCGCGTAGGCCACTCGAGCAAATCGCAGGGTTTTCAGACAAGTCGTTTTTGTTTCGAGACGTCGCGTGAGTTATTTCTGTCGTATCGGACATCAGGCTTAATGTTGGGTAAACCAGTCTGGAAATATTCCTCAAGGACAGTCGAACCTTGTTGGCCAATTTTTCTGATGGCGCCCACCGGCAAACCGCCTCACAACAGCTGGAGGTCATCATCGCGCGGCATTCGACCCAGGAACACATGTCGACGCTGGGGCTCGTATTGTGGGAAATGAGCATAGCTATACCAAAGGGTAAGAAAAGAGCGGGGCAGACTGCACCCCACAAGGCGTTGGCGACGGCCCAACGACAGTGGCAAAACAGGGAGATCAGCAACGTGGGTGGACCGATCGTCTTTTTACAGTGGCTAAACTGATGGGTTCGTCAGTACACGTATCGGAGCATATTGAACCAACTTTCTGGACGTACGCCGAGCGATGCGACGCAATACCCGATCTTTCGTGCGTTTTCGATGCCTTTTTTTACATATGGCTGACCACCATTTGGCAGCCTGGGTGCTGAAGGATTATACCTCGGACGTTTTGGATCTGTCTTTGCCTGATTCGTTTCGAGAGTACGTCGTCTTTCTATGCTTTTCTATTGTTTGTGATTAACGCGATTCTGTTTGCAGTCTGACGAAACCAATGGGTGCTCTGACTCCGGAACGCTGCGAGATCGCTCGGAGTCGGTACGAAAACTTGGAGAGTGTCGAAGGAAGCCGTTTCACTACGGTACCCATTTCAGCTCGTGCGGCATCAGCTGACGAGTGCTCGACGACAGGTCCATGATCGTTTGCCACTTTTTGATTCGCATGGCCCCGTATACGAGCATGTTCAAGACACTACAGGTATGTCGCTGTGTTGTTACAAGGTCTGCTCGACTCATCTTTCTCATAGGGCGGGGACTGGGACCTTCCAGATCGACTGTTTATGTGGGTTGGTAGCGTTCATCCTGGATGCATCGCTGACCACCAGTGTGTGCAGTGACATCGGAAGGGCGTACTCGTCTGCTTCCCAGGACGTCAGAGGTGACGTTCGAGAGCTCATTCCCGAGTTTTTTTACGTGTCCAGAGTAAGTTCAGTACGGGAAGAACACCGATGCTCGTCTTATGCGTCTGCTAGATTCCTCGAAAACTGTCCAATCTCGACTTTGGTGCTTCGACGACCACGGGGGAGAAGATTCATGACGTGCAGTTACCTCCTTGGGCAAAGGAAGATGCGCTCCTGTTCGTACACATGCATCGTCAGGTGTGTATCGCATATCACGTTCGTTCATACGACGACCTTCGATCGCTCTTTTTTTTTTTCTTTCCTTTTTACAGGCTTTGGAAAGTCGCTACGTGAGCGAGAATATCCCAGCGTGGATTGAAAGAGATCAACCCACGCGAGGAGGACGATCATGGTGATTGGGTAGATCCGTCGATGCCCACGCCGCTTGCCCAGTCGGTCGAACGTCCATACGCCCCGCCGATGACCAAGGCCAAATCGACAGAAGTCCACGGGGAGCAGGACCAGCAAGAAGGGTCAAAAGAGCAGGAAATCGAAAAAGGCGAATGTACCGTCGCCTCCTATAAGCCTGAGGGGCACTTCCCGTTCCCGTGGTCGCTGGAGGAGAGTTTCCACGAACGCTTGGATGGGGCAGGGAATTACGAGAAACGGATGAATCGCGCGTGTGCGCGAGACGGTGGACGTACGGAGAGTGGTGTAAGGGTGGTGTTGACGGACGATATTAGCTGAAGTGCGGGTTAGTGAATGAGATTTCTATTCTGGATTGGCCTCTTTCTTCCTTTTTCTTTCTCTCGCCCCCCTCTCAACCGGAGAGATCTCACATCAATCACCCGTACCACGTCGACGCGCGTGGGCTACTCCCTAACGCGCTCCTCTCCGTTTCACTCCCCCTCCTCATCGTTCTCAACCACCGACGCTCACAGTCAGCGCCCGCCCATTATATTCATATATATAGTCCTTATATCCCGCCAACATCGCAACCGACGCGCCCCAATGGTGTCCCCGACCTCCTCGGTCACCTCCCCGTCGCCCCCAACGACATGCGTACTCCCCCACAGCCCCTCTCTCTCCACGGACATAGACCTTTTGGAGAGGGAAGACAGATTCAAGGCCATTCGAAAGTTTCTCACCAGCGCTGAGCTCTCCGTCGTACGTGCCGAGTTCCCCGGCGCCCGCGAGACGCGTTGGCACGTAAATGGGTCGCGCTTGCACCCCTTCATCTGCAGATACCGCTGGCGTGTTTCCCGTCGTGTTGCTCGCGCCCCAAGTGCACCCGTCTCGTGGGCAACCCGAGTTTCCCCCTCATTAACATACTCTCCCAGGTCGTCCGCGGTCCGCGCGCCCGCCTCTCATATGCCTCATACAAGGCCACGCACAACGTCTCGCACATCCCGCCAATGATCTCGAAGCCAAGTCCCGTACAGCCTGACCCATCCCGCTTGCTCGGCACCGAGTGCAAGGCCTCTGGTACTAGCAGTAACCACTACAACGCTGATGGGTCCAGTCCGGCTCGCGTCGAATGCACTCGCACGATGTACGTTCGCTGGCAATCTGGCCGCCTTACAGCCCGCTTCCACCTGCCTACAGGCGAAAACCTGCTCCTGGTGCTCCATTTGTAGCGCCTATACTCGCATCCGGTGGCCTTGACATGTCCGTCGTCCTGACACCTAGTCTGCCTGCAATATTACAACATCTACCGTGGCGGCACAGATTGTCAATCCTCTAGCAACAGGTGCCGCGACCGCGTTTGAAGACTCGCCGTATCGTCGGATTCCATATCTCGTTTCTGTTTCTATCGCTAGAAGCGCTAGACTCGTGTTGTATATGCACGATACTGGGTTGAACATCTGGCGTGTGCTCGACATTCCGAGTACAGCTATGGTGATCGACGGCATGGATAAAAAATTCCACAGACCCGGAGTCGAGGGTGAGCTGGGAAAGTATGCTCGAGATGGAACTCAGCGTACAAACGAACCTCATTGCAAGTGCTCTCTCGGACGACGGACGGTGGCTTGTCGTTTTGGATTTATACGAATCGAAACTTTTTGAGCTTTGTAAGACGGTGAGCCTACTGCTATCCAACGCGAAAAAGATACTGACCTTTGTCTCGGTGTCTTCATCAGTCAACAGGAGAGATGAAGCCCCGGCGAGTTCGTTCACTAGCCGCTGTGTTGGAGGCGCACACTTGCACCTCGAACTCAAAGGGAACCCGTTCGACCGGCGGGAATCACTTCGTCTTCACACCCGATTCAAGCAAGATGGTCTTGGCCTCAGCCACGACTCATCTTCCATTCTCATAATCGACCTGAGCGGTGAGGAACCGGCCGTTTTGAGACGATTCGACCAGCATGGGAAACGGATATCTCTAAGCGGTGGTCGGCTAGTTCGTGGGCCGAGTAAAAATCAAGTGCAAGATGCAGACGAGGACGAGGACGGCGAGTTGCTTCAACCGTATACTCCACCTCCTATCGTACGCTATAAGCCCCGATGGACAATGGCTTGCGTCTTCGGACGAACTGGGTCGGACGTTCGTGTTCAACCTTGACTCGATCCAGGCACGTATCGTTTTTAACGCTGCCAAATAACGCCAATTGATCCGTGTCTGCAGTACCACACGACTCTACCTTCGTTACCCCACCCGCCCAACGTGCTGACCTTCATCCCGGAGAAGCCACAGATCCTCCTGATCCTCCTTCCGAACAACACTATGCACGCATTTGATGTCGAGCGTAGCGACGTCCCTGTTTGGGCGCACGACCTCAATTCCCGCATCCCGAAACAATTGTTCAATACACCAGATCCCGTGCTCGGCGTGATTTTCGAGCCCAGCCCGTCGACCACGGCAAACGGAGACCACGAAATGACCGATGTCTCGCAGGATGGTCTCCGACGACCCTCCACTCCAAAAGAAGCCATTTTCTGGGGCTCTTCGTGGTTATGCAAGCTCAAGCTGGATTGGCTAGGAAGATATCCAGATCCACGAAAACGGCGCAAATCCGAGGGTAGACGTCATCCACAAGACCACCATGGCGTACCAAACCTCCCACCACGCCCAGACCTTAAATAGCGCACCCGAAGGGCGACATTTGCGGATGGTGACACAGTATCGACCGATACTGGCGTTGGATTTTGTGGGCCCAAGAGAGATAGTCCTGGTGGAGAGACCGCTCGTGGATGTGCTGTCGAAACTCCCACCCTCTGATTGGCGTTGCTGTTTTCGTATGACGTTGGACACGTCACGTTGCTCCGTCATCCGCAACGTCGACACGCACACACACCCGCAACGATGATGCGACGAGGGCGCAACATCAACTGACGGTGCCACAACGAAACGACGACACCACGATCAGGGTGCGACGCCGCCAACGATGGGTGCGTCCCTCCCCTCTCTCTTTGTCCCTCTCTCTCACCCTCGACGACGACATCGACATCGACGACACCGCGACGGTGCGACCACGATGACGCGGCCACGACATCGACCACAACACAGGCGCGGCGCCGACTGGCAACACGACGACGATACGACGACGACGAACACAACCCGCCGACCAAGACACCGCGGTGACACGCGAACGGGGACAGAGACGATAACGACGTGACAAGGGTCACCACGCGAACGGGGACGGAGACGATGACGCAACAATTGTTGCGACAATGAGGACGCGACGACGACTTGGAGGACGCGACGATGTGAATGGGGATCATGGGGACGACGACTCGGACGACACAATAGGGATGGGAACAGAAGCGACCACACAACGCACACAATCGTGTACGTTGTGCAGTCGCTCCTGCACGCCCTCCTTCGTCTTCACTCCCCTCTTGCACACGAGTGATGTGACGGGACTCATGGCATTAACGAGGACGCGAACAACTCGACTTGAGGACAACGCTACAATGACAACGCATCAACTGTCACGACGACAAAGATGCGACGACGAATATCTGAGCAACGGGTCAACACATGGGTGCGGGTAAGATGAGGGGCGGAATTTAGCTATGTATAACCCATCCGGATTACCTGCCAGTGTACCTGTGCTCTTGTGTAGGTAGGGCTGTATAGCTCTGTACAGCTCTGTACATAGTGACAGGGCTGTATAGCTCTATACATAGTGGTGGGGCTGTATCACTCTGTACATAAGCTATACAGTTCTATACAAGATGGGACTTGGCTGTAGGGCTACAGGTCTGTGCATGGCTATACAGATCTGTATATGGATATACAGAGGGGGGGAAGTTTGCTGATGTGCGTACTCACACAACAAACTCATTCCTGTAGTACAAACTTGTATACTACAAATTCGAGAGGGCATAATATATATCCTTAGTGAAGTACTTGTTTAAGAAAAATGTCGTGCTGCGCCTCATAGAATT
>JBBPOL010000081.1:0-22510 GCA_038091435.1 Leccinum variabile | reverse complement strand
TCACGAATTTGCCGTATGCGTAGTTGGCGTCTTTCGATCTGAGTGAGTTGTCGAATAAAATCCTTGCGGCTAGTACGAAGGAATCTTCCTTTCCCGACGCGATGCTCTCGTTCGCCCTGTAAAAAACACGTATGAGAATGCTCAAACTCAAACTCAAGGGTTCATACCACTTGTGTTGAATAGGAATCGGTGGTTCCATACTGCCGGATGGTCGACACATAATCTCCAAGCGCATGGAGTTTGTATGTTTGCAAGTTGAAGGTCTTGGGCTGACGTGACACCACTTGTGATGAGCCCTGTGTACGACAAGACTGAGCTTGGCGTTGGCGACGCTGGCGACGCTCAGCTTCACGATTGAGTTCGCGAGTCGGGAAAGCGGGACACGTGACGCTGGCGAACGCACGAAGCTCCCTGCCAAGGGATATAGTAGCATCCTCCAAGATCTGGAGTGTTTCATCAGTATGCATGCGGAGTTTGGCCATACCGTGCCAATGGCAGAGAACAGAAAGCAACTCCAACACTGCCGAGTTGTGCGGTTCGGGGAATAATCCATCAAAGACAGGGATGGCACACTTAGAAGATCATAAGACTAGGCCGAAATGGTAAATAAAATGACCAACCTGCAGTAGATCTTCGAAGTCGCGAGCCGCGATCCTCTTCATGTCAGACGCATTTTTAGAGAAGCGTCGAATAGTATCGCGTCCAAATGTCGGGACTTGCCGATATCTGAAGGGCATGAGGAAACAGTTGCAAAATCACTGACACGGGCAAACCTGCGGTCAAGTTCGTGGACCTTACTCTCCTCGAGGGATTGTAGCATGCGAAGAAGATGAGTAAAAATTGCTTTCCAGACACCTAATTCAAATTCGTGGAGAAGGTCCACTACTAACATGGCGAAAAGGTTGAAAGCTAAGCGACATAGCTTGTCCGAGAAAGCATTCTGCATGACATTTATAATGGATTATTCCTGAACCTTATTCCGGGGAGATCACTCACCGATGTTGGGACAAGTGAGTCTCCTCGAAGGAGCGCTTCAACTTGAGGCGTCGTGACCGCATAGTTAGCTTCGTAGATGAGGTCTCGTGCGGCTTGTACTCTCTCTACACGATCGGGACCATCACGACGGACCAGAAGCTGCCGATTACGCGTGTCTTCGTCAGTGCCAAGTTCATGAACATCACTTAACAGAATCTTGCAGCGAGGGCAAGGACATTTGCCAAGATTACGAATTGATGCTACAAGTATCCTGTGTGAATGAGAAAAATTAGCACAGTATAGGGTCACCCGTTCAGAAGACTCACTTTTCTGGATAGTCAGCAGAGTAAGTGAAGATACGCGGATAGAAACGGCGTTTCAAGCCATCACAACAGGTGATGACAACACCGTGGCTATAGGCCCGAATGAAATCTTCATCTAGAAGCATTTTCCACTGTTCGTGAAAAAGCTCCCTTTGGCAGTGCGTCATGAGAACGTCACTGAGCGATTTGCCTCCTGAATGAGCCATGACAAAATCCTTGAATGCTTCGGGGAGCTGTAACGACCATGAGAATGGGTGACAAAAGGTACAGAAATTACTCACAATCTGGAAGTATGCCGCATGAGAGGAAGAATTTTTAGATGGTTGGCACCGGCGATATTTGGATTCATTTCCAAAATATACATATAGTGGCCACAATTTCGTGTCGCCGAATGTGCAGAGTTGCGTTGCATCTGATGAGAACATAAAGGCAGCGACAACGCGGGGAAAGTCGCAACCGGGCTCTGGAGGGGATTCTTGCAGTTCTCTATGAGCATCAAGGAATGCGCTCGAAGTAAAGAGCTCTCCGTGAACCTTGATATCTCGGGCCTTGTGGGGTGGACGCCAGAGTAGTTCATATGGCTCGTAATGAAAGTGGGCCGCTTGGACAGGATCTAAAAGCTTCTCTTCTAAGATTGAAATAAGCGATCTATGATGAAATCCTTGCACAGTGTAGGACTTGGCTCCCGGAATGGCTGAGCGACCGTGGAAGGGAACCGAAATTGTGATCGAGGAAGTCTTCCACCCATGGTCGCCATTAAGCCATTCAGGAATGTCCGAGTTGCCATCAGGATGCTGACCGCCGAGTTCCTTGTTAATGGAATCCCACGCAACCCCAGACAGGTCGGCTGTATCAAACGAGGGGTCCGCGACGATGCTCAGCAACTGCTTGAAGTCTTCCCGGGACTTCTGGGCCCCGTGATTCCAGTACCAGTCACCTAAGCGCATTGCGCTCTCGTTTGGATAAGGATAAAATAGATTGTCGAGCTTGTGATTCTGAGCGCCTTCACGATGCGGTTGAAAGACGTGATCAACTGAATACGGGTCCTCCGGATCATGTGAGGGAAGCTTCTCGGAAGTATACACACGGGACAATCCAAATTTATTCATCAAAGTTCTAAACCTTCCGAGCAACGAACGAGACGATGATGTTGGTAATTCCGACAAGGTGGTCATTGTTTCTCGGCGGGTCTCGTGCCCACCATTCGATCGTTGGCCAGGAGTTTCCTGTTCAGTAAGTGCATTCAAAGTGTCGGCCAGATCCGAAGGGGGAAGTGGGAGTGGTGGCTCGGGTAGCACGTCCCGAAAGCGCAACGGCAGTCGGCGAACTCTACGAGGCCGACGCTGGGCAAGAGACACATCATCCTAGCAGATTTAATTGTGTCAAAGAGCACCCACACAAAAAGAGAATTGACACATACTCCCGGACGCTCAGCAATGCCGAGTTCCTCTATATCACCAACGGTAGATTGCTGATGCAGTGACGACGAAGGAGACACGTCCTAAAACGTGTCAGATGAAGTAAATGTGGATGTGCTCTGGAATCATACCTGGTGAGCGGCTTGCTGGTTGACTTGAAGGCTATCTCCCCCGTCACGGCTGCTGCAGGTGGTTGCATCTCGATCGGGGCTGGAACGTCTAGAGAGGGACAACCTGGCCTTCTTGGCTATGTATACCTCTTTCGCCTTTGCGAGGGCGCTGGCTAACCTTTTCTTGCCCTTGTGACAGCTCTTTTCGTGCCTAGTAAAACCTCCTAAGTCGGTGAATACACGGCCACAAACACAAGTCTTCGTGATTCCAAGTGGATTGGACATATAGTGACTCGGACAAGGCGGGTTACCAGTGCAGCAAGTTGCTGGGCTTGAATCCTGCAGTGACACACCGCAGATACTAGTTAAGGTCGGCGTTTGAACTGAAGGAGAGAAGGGAACGATGCAAAAAAATTCATTGCATCACTGAGCAAATATATTACATAAATACCAGTGCTTCCCTCTCCGTATCGCAACGCGACGTTTATACGGCCGAGGCCAACTTGAAATGACAACTTATCGCTATCATAGGTTATGAACACAAACCTTGAGTCACGTTGCTAACCACGCAAATACAGAAAATGATTTCAAACTCATGCCCACAAACTTCGCTCTCACGGTTTCCGGTTCCTGTTCAAACACCAACTGATCGATGTCCTCTTGGCTCAGGTGTCGCCGTAAAAGCAGCTCGCGTTCTTGATAGGTTTCTTGTATACGGAGCAGGACTTTAGCCAACAACCTTTTTTTCTTCCAGGGCCTCTTTGAATTGTCTCCACTGGTTGCAAACTTGGGAATGAAGACAGGGTCTAACCGTGCGCCATATCATATCAATAAATGCATGCTCAATGATTACTTCTAAGACAGATACCAAAGTCATGTGTGGACGAAGTAGTACTAGGCTACGTAGTTCCCGGAGCTCTGCGAAATGAATCACACGATAGCGGTTAACGAAATATAGAAACGGGTCTTGACTCTTCCGAGTCCGGTGCCCACAACATAAGCGCTGTACTTGGACAGTCTAAGAGAAGAATAAATTATCTCGAAGTAAAACAGTGCTACGTAACCTCCTACACAACTACACGTCAAAAGTTTACCCCCCATACGAGCTACAAGGTGTGAAGTAACAACACAACAAATTACGAAGAACTGGAGTCCATGCATTCATGTCTATAGAGCGATCATCAGCCGTGATGACAACGGGACCATTAGTCGACCTACATGACAGTTAAATGACCTCAAACTATGCCCGCAAACGGCACGGAGGTACTTCGCTCTCACGGTTGCAGGGTCCTGCACCACATCGTGTTCAGATAACAACCGATCGATGTCCTCTTGGGTAAGATAACGACGGAGAAGTTCTTCACGTTCTTCGTACGTTTCCTGTATTCGGAGCAGTAGCTTGGCCAGAAACATTTTTTCTGTTGCAGATTCTCTGAACTGGTCCATAACGTTCTCCAATGGTAGGAAGGTTGGAATTGAAGCTATGGTCTAACAGAGGATCATCAATGCATATCAATTTATTCTCCGATATATAGCACCAACCATGATTGTAGGGGCTCTCCGGAAAGGCTCATGATTAGGTGTGAATTTGTCTGAATCGTCAGAATGGTTCGTCCCGTCGGATGATGGAGAGGATTGTGATGCCGAATCTGTGGAGTAATGGGGGACACGGAGTGCGGCAGGGAGTTGTTCCCCGGGGCCCAGCGTGAACGTCGTTGATCCTCGAGTCATGACAAACGCTCTGAAAGGTTACAGGTACTGATCTGACTGGATAGATTGCGTACTATATAGAACGTGACTATCGTCACAGTCACATCTTACAGCATGAGGGCCGGCAATATCTTCCTAGATCAAGATCTATGAGATCTAATGTAGATAAAAATCTAGGAATCTGGGAATCTGGGAATCTGGGAAAGAAATACTCCCCCAAATTTTCAGTTCAAAGTCCGATCAGTCCCAGGGCCTCTGGGAGACTTCGAGACTTACTTATCAAATCCTCAAGGGTTGGACAGTATTTTTTCCAGTCGTGCTGCGCGCAAATTGATTAATTAATCATTTCACCTTAGCGGATTGTACGTACAGTGCCTTGACAGTGCCCGCGGGTTTAACGTTTAACCATGGGAACAGCCACGCTGTGTAAACAGCTCTCGGCCCCCGGGCCCCATCCCCGTGCAGCACAGGTGGGTCTGGTCACCACACTGAAGGCGGATTTTGGCAATTATTGAACCTCCTCGATGACCAGTGACCTTACATGCTTCGTCGCCGTGGGGTTTGAAGCGCATATATCCACGTCCATCCACGAGCAGGGCGGAAAATGCGGTCATATTTGAGCTCGATAACTTACCGTTATAACTGTAACGAGGTGTATGTCTATACATGGAATTGAGTGTAATAACGTGAACGACAGTTTGGAGGTCAACTTACCCTGGTGCAACGACGTTCCTGAACTGCCATTCCCGTTATGTAGTTTTCCTTTTCCACGAAGACTCTGCCATGACACCCGATTTTAACGGAGGAATTTGTCGGCGCATTGCAAAGGAGAATTGAGCATCTCGGGTTCGTGAAGTGACGTGTAACTCATCAGTTGGGGTACGATGATGTCGATGGGATCAATGCCAGGGAAAGTGAGAACATAATCATGGAATCCAGAAGAGGTCATAACACTCACTCTCTAAACCATTACAATTTTTATAGCCTCTCCATGATTTCGACAGCAAACATGCTTCGCACCAGACTTGATCACAAATAGCAAAAGGATGCCAGTTCCACACCCGATGACGGAACGATGCGTCGCGGAATAGGATGGGGTCTGTGAGAATCAATGGAGCGTATGAGGACGTGCGAACCAGATGAATATCTGCAACATGCTTCGCACCAAACTTGATCACAAATAGCGAAAGATGCCAGTTCCACATAACGGAACGATGCGTCATGGGATAGGATGGGGTTTGTGAGGGTCAATGAAGCGTATGAGGACGTGCAAACTTCACGTATCTGGAACGTACTATCCAGAGACCATCGAATGACTCATCAGTACGTCTGCACAATGTTTTACAATGCATGCCATACCACATTGGTGTCGTTATCCCGATGGCCTCATGTACTAGGTACATTTCGTATCTCCGCGATGCTCATGAGGTTCGGAATTTGGACGGCTAGTTTCCCATAGTCAGTATGTCGCTCTGTAAACAAGATAGCTTCCTTTCAAGTACTTGAACGTGCCTTGGAGCACTGAGGAGGTCTGCAGGTGAGCCGAAATCGTGTTTGCGTTGACAATGCTCACAATGTATGAAAGACTTGACCAATTGCAACGCAGGGGTCGTTGAACCACTCTTGTGACGGGACATAGAAACCAGATCGTATTTCTGCTGCCTTGGCCAAGCACAGTCGGAGAGGAGGAACTTTGACCACAACCTTCAACATGATTGGAGTGAAAGCCAAGTTCGGTGTATCGGTTGTGCGCTATTAGTATTGTACATTTTTTGCGGAATGGAGTGACATCAACTGGGTGATTTGGAAGTCATTAGTCATTTTTGCGGAAAGGAGTGACAACTTGAAGCGAAAGCAACTCGATCTCTTAGGGGCGTGTGATGCGTGTGGGTCTTACTAGGGATGTGGCATGGCGGCGTGCTGCCAGTGTGCGTCGATGGTCCGCGCTGCTTGGGTGTTGCTCCAATTCTGGTGGCTTCAAAAGTACGTCTTTCGAGGTTGGCATCGTGGTCATATAATTCGGAGACAAAGCACCACCATGACTCTTAGACTGGTCTTGGTCAGAGTGTAGTACGAAAAGTACGAGGCGAGGGAGGACTCGGAAGAGAAGAAAAAACTCGTCTTTTTCATCAAAGATGACTAAGCAAGGCTAGCCGCTAGCGCCACTGGGATCCGGGAATCCGTCCACTGCTTTGAATACCATTCGATCTCTCCTTCTCCGCCGTTGCCTCTTTGTGGATAATCATACCGATCGTGCCCGACTGGACCAGGTTAGACGTTGGCGCTGCACCTTCCCCTGAACAGTCTCCCGGCGCAGCAGCTGTCTTCCGCTCCGGGCAGCCTTCCTTTCGATAGTAGGCCTCAAGGGTTACCGCATAACTTGTTGTTAGTTTGAAGCAGGTGCAGAAACGGAGAACACCGCATCGTTACATGTTCCGTCACCGTTGACATTTATGTAAATAAGTTGTGCAAGGTTAAATTTGAGATTTGCCAAGGCCGATTTTGGCCGCAGATTGACCCCTAGTAACAACAGGAAAATACTATCAAAACCAGGTCACCAGTGACCAAAGACAATCATCACAGGAAGCTGGAGGACGACGCTGATACGGCGTTACATGAATTTACTCTCGGAGAGAGACGAACTGTACGAAAAATCCGATCGGCCAGCATTTTTCTCGAGTTCGGTGCAAATTATTGCGACATGCTCGCGGTGGTACTAGTATGCGCCTGGCCCATCCCCTTTGGTACATCTCGGACCGGGTAAACAGATATGTCCTTCTATGGCCTGTATACGGAATACTCTATCCGATCCTTGTCTTCACCTCATGTTTCATGACCGTGGAGACTTCGGTATGCTGCTACTACTCAGAGAGTCTTCACACGAAACGACAGGAGAACATCACCTGCGCCCTTGCGTGTTAAATCCACGTATCTTATTATTATTTTCCGATTCCTTGCGCTCGCGCGGAGAAACACCGGCAAGCAGACGTCGTGTCAGATCTCCACCCCATACGACGGATGAGAGGAATCATGGTTGATAGGTCATGTTTCTGTAGTTGTTTTCAGGGCAGCATTCAATCTTGCATAGTTGGCCGGCTCAGCAATTCAGAGATCGAGTGGACTCACTGAATCAAGCGCTGCATCAAATCACGGTGAGTCCACGATTTCGGATTATATACCCATTTCCAGGCGGAGAGAATGGAGACGACGGGTGAAGGAATCATATACGTGAGTCTGTATGGGGTTAACTTGACAGGACGACCATTTAGTTCCTGATGGGCCTCGCGAATTCGTGGTTGGAAATCCTGTTAGATCAATAGTTGAGAATCTATCAAAACGTTGTCAGTTTCCTCCCGGGGGCTCAATTCGGATGGCAAGGTCATGAGGCGAAATGATGGGTGTGGGGCGGGCAGTTTGGCAATGAAGGGCTTCGAATATTACTTTTTGAGGTTCCAGGAAACCGTCTGCTTCTGCTTGTCTCGCGGACTTCGTCCTCAGCGCGATCGTGCGCGCGGTTTTGTATGGCGGAAAGGTGTACAGTTAATCCCGCCGCGGTTTTCATGTGCCACCGCAGTTTTCAATTTTCTGCACGTCACCGCGTTTTTTTGGATGCCCAGAAACAGTGTATATACTAAGGATATTGTTTAGTCTACATACATCCTTAGCACATGGTGTAGCAAAAAGACATGATTCATTTCTGGAGGCCTACTAGGCCAAATAGATGCAAGCCTGGCGAGTGACGTCGCACTGTGTCTTAGCTGAGCGAGCGAGCGAGCTCAGCTGAGACTCCAAAGAACAAGAGCACGCCATGAGCACGCCTGCGGATTACATAGCATGAAGTCATAGAGTAGTCGTCTATAAAAGAAAAGCCCACCAAGGGGACAGAGGCAAGAGAATCATCGCATACGCTCTGTCCCCGCGTCTTTCTTGTCTGAGCCAAGTCCACGCCAGCCTATCTTCTTACTCTGTCGTGCCTGCGCCTTAAAAATTTCACTACGTAGGCCAGCATCGTGATTCGTGAACGATCGTTTGTGCCAGGGTCACTGCGCGACGCATTCCTCGCCCTGTATATGTATCTCGGCATGGACTCACCATTGCCCTACATACACTCCAATACCGCTCTGTGGGCTCCTGCAACTCCTGGGGAGTTGCTGAACATGTCAGGCCAATGCGTCTTGCCGTCTCGTGTTTCATGCATCATGCCCAGGCTCCATTTCAAGCACTCCGTCGCCTTTCCAGCGCAAAAAGTCGGCGCTCGCTCCCTTTTCTGTGTTGTCAATATAGTTCCCGAAACAGATCCGACTGCTGGCGGGGTTGTTCGAAGCTCGTTAGATTGGGTGGCCGGATCGGACGCAGGCGCCAAGAAATGAGTGGATGGTCGGAGGCAACGTCGGACAGGATAAAACATAGTAGGCAGGTTGAGCTGAGATTGAATATTGTCACTGCCACTCGGATTTTACCTTTCCCACACCTTACCTCATCGTTCCTCCTCGCGTTCTCCACACCCACATTTCGAAGCCTCAATGTAAGGACGACGACGCCAGGCTCACCAGGCTTACCCGCGAAGTCAACAACAACGACAGACGCACGCATCCTCACGCACAACGCTGACGACGGCACGCACACACCGCACACACGCTCCCTCACACAACGTCGAGGACAACGACTCCCTCACCCGCAACGTTGTGGTCGACGACACGACACGACGATGCGACGCGTGGTGGGGGCGACGTGAAGACGAGGGAGGCGGGCGGCGGCGGCAGCGCGACGAGGACGAGGAAGACGGACGGTGACGATGAACGTGCGTTCCCGCTTTTCTCAATCCCTCCCCCACTCCATCACTCACTCCCTCAACTTGAAGGCTCACCCCTCTTTCCCGCAGCGCCACTCCACATTGCGAGGACGCGACTCGGATGACACAACGACGCGGCGTACTGGAAGGCACAACGCCACGACGACAGCGACGACACGAGGAGGACGAGTAGGAGCGACAGCAACTGTCGACTCAACGACGCCACCGTCGACGCGGCAATGACGACACGGCCGTGCTATCAGGCTGGCACGCCCATCGTGGGTATGTGGTCTGCAGATACTTACCCGTACCCGTGCGGAACCCCAACGTCAATCGATGGGCGCAGCAAATGAGTCCGACAGCCTAGATAGGCTCTCCCTCGCATGCCACTCTGTGCTGCGCTTTGTGGATCACAGACTCGCAATTAATTCCTGTCTGGTTGTAGTATACATGATACTCAGGCTGTATACATACAATGAATATCTCTGAAATTCCCGAGTGTACACAACTTAGAATGAAAGATATACTGTGTTAAGCGTCCAGCGGACAAGCTGCACGTGACCCGAGAGCAAGACTCTCCTCGAGGAGAAGATCAGTCATCTTTTTATATTGATTACTTAGCAATAGAGTAGTAGACTATAAAAGCCCAAGCAAAACAGGGGACAGAGGCACGAGAGCTACCCACAAGCTCTGTCCCCGCCTCACTCGTCTGATTCCTAAGTCATTCCTCGACTCGTCGGAAGTCCCCGCGCCATTACCATTTCCACGCTCGCTTTCCGACATATTGAAGGTACCAATTCATCTTTAAAGCAACATTTCGAATACCCCTCACATCTACCTCGCGTCAGACTCCTCCGGGGCCGAATGCCTGCCAATGTCGCGATCCACAGCGTCCCTCACACCCTTACGTCCACAGTCACATAAAAAAAGCTCATCGTCCGTTCCTTTATGGCCCGCCCTCGGGGCATGGCACTCTTTCCACTCGCCGCCATCGGTTATCTCGCGTTTTGTTATACTGTTCATGGTAAAGTGGTACCAGTCACTACATACGGCCCTTATGCTGTTACGCCGGAGCATCTTGGTAGGTTCCACATTGCGTTGGTCCTGCGTATTTGTTCGTGAATTCTTACCCCAAATCCTATAGTCACCATCAAAGGTGGTATACTGCCATCACCATCCTTGTCATCTCGATTGCGCTTGTCCCGGTCGGCTGTATTGTTTCCAGCCTGAAGGTAGGGGCGATGTATTGGTGAACGAACTCGTTGATGTACTCGATTTGCAGAGCGAAGAATTTTTCCGCGTCCTCGCCACTCGTAGTCAAGGTGTCCCGTTAGAAACAGTCAACTATATCTCGAATCCAATCTTTGGAGCCGTTGACATGTTGATGGCAGTGTGGAAGAATACGTGCTCCAACCACTATATTCTGGGATTCGCTGCCTCGCTCTTGATTATGATTATAACAACGCTTGCCCCGGGTGCCTGTAAGTCGAGCGCAGTGCTGTTGGGGTGGATTCTCACTCTTATTGTAAACAGTGACAATTCAAAGTGTCCTGTCCGATGGAGAGTTGATCGCATTGGCTATCGGAGCAGTGAACGCGCAGAGTGTATTAAAGTGTGTATACCATATTTTGGGCGTACCCTTCTCATCTCATTATCTTCAGTGGAACATACCCCGAAGAACCGGCATTCAACGCATCGCTCAAGTCTGATACGGCAGCTTCTATCACGTGGGCCGAGATGGAACTTGGCGTCCAGTACTCATTTGGGGTAGCAAATACGTCGGAACCGGACTATGAGGCGTACATCGTCCCTCTGCCCCTTGATTTGGATACCACGACATCCGCAAGATGGTTGACCGATGTGATCGGGATCAACCCGACGTGTTCCTGGGCCAGCACGAATCTTACCACCACTGTTCAAGTTCCAGTCAATTCAACAGCAGATATCGGTCAATACATTGCATCAGCATACCTCCCTAACTTCAATCTAGATATCCAAGTGACCGCGGAAGACATACGTAGGTTGTTCAAGCTTGATTTCTATAATCATAGTCGACAATATCTCGTCTCCTTTTAGCGAGTATCGGGAACGGCCCTTTTGCTACTGTTAAGAACCCTACGTCCTCTGTGACCAACCACACCACACAGGCCCCTGCTTCTGATGGGTCAACAGTATTCGTATTGGGCCAATGCAAATCAGGCTGCATCGCAAGCACACCTGTCAACATCACCCTAGACCTTACGGGCATTGATACGACATTCACGATCGCTCTGAGTGACCAAACGTGGACCATGGCTATTTTGACGTGCAACCCAAACATCACAATCGAGACGTGCGAGGTGCGAAACGACGGCCACGGCACCTTGACCGTACAACCACGTCCAGCCGGTCGTGTGCTGACGCGCCAGGGGAACCTCAACCCATGAGACAGACAAGGCGATTAAAAAGGTACACCGCGCTGGGGGTGATTCCATGCTCAATGATCAGGAGGTCGTGGAGCTGCTAGGCGAGACACGGATTCTCATGCAGAGACGGGAGGATGGTTCCCCGGTGTTGCACATTGGCTGATCAAGAGGTGGGTGGGCATGCGTGTTCGTTACGTTGTCGATGCTCTGCCAGAATGACCACTCACTTTCCGTTACATTGTCCATGTATTCGTACTTTGAGCCCTTTTCATTTCTTCTATGTATGAAGGGGGTAGAGTATCCAAGTTCCGATACTGAGCATGCAAAGGCTCATCCCACCTCTTCCGATGTATCTGACTTTGCGATGCGGATGTATATGTAGATCACATACGTCGAGAATAACCATAACCTCGGTCCTCGAAGTTACGTCGAAGCGACCCTTCTGAACCGTAAGAAGGTGTGGAGGCGACATACTAGGGGGTAGCTCGAAGCAAGGCGCACTCAAAATCACTGAATGATGCAGCGATCGAGTTTTCTCGGTTATATTCATGCGAGATCATATCAGTCAGATCTCAGAGCCCTCAGGCGTAACGTCAACTTGAAAGTTCACGTGAGCGAGTAAGTTGATAACTTAGTAAGTACTCTGAGAAAGGAGAACGCACGTAGTAAATATCACGCCGTTCCGAGTCCCCCTCCCCCGGGCCCCTCTCCAACTTGAAGTCAAGTGTAGCTTCTCCAAGGCTGGCACCAGCTTGGTTGTCGGTATCGTCGTCATTTGCTCGAAGCCTGCTAAGCAGCTAAGCGAAGGGGTCGGAGATCCGAGTCAGTGCTTGAGATCTGATCTGAGGCGTCGACTCGTTGGCTGGGGTTTGCCGAGTACTATATCCTTTTGTAGAATAGTGCCTCGCGTAGTTTTATCTTGGATCTCGATACACAAATTAAATTAAATTGTGTGACCGCTGTGTGACACGGCAGATTCTAGTATAAGCACTAGTAAGTCCCGTATCAATCCGACTCTCAGGCTGGAATTCACCCAATTCACCCCATCCCCACAACCGATCTCCATGAGCGGGTTCTCTTCGGGACCCACAGCGCCGCCCCACCTCCGAGTCGACATTAACACGGGCCCGGGCAACACCGTGACTCTCTCCCAAAACGAGCACGCGCCGCACGGATTTCAAAGGCCAACCCGCGTGGAATATTTCCCGCTCTCGGTGTATACGTTGTTCGGTGAGTCCTTGGGTTCTAATTGTTTACTTAAAACTAATACCTGCTTGCAGATCGCTTCGATCATATCCTCGACCGCACGGCCCCAGAGTGGTGGAACGTTGTGAAGGAGGCAAAGGTCCGCGTCGGTTATTCGATGCTGTCTGGACGGATCGCCCCGAGAATCTGCCTCACGATGGACGACGCGCTGACGGCAGTCAAGGAAACGATCAACTGGAATCGCTTGCGCATTGGCGAGTCCGAATGGTACCCGATCGGACGTGAGTCGACTTTCATATTCTTGTTGTTTTTTCTTACTCGAATTTCCAGCTCTTAAACTGGATCTGGACCGCTACGCTCTCTCTTTCGAAATAAACTTGGACGACGCCACCTTTTGCGAATTCATCCACGGCAAACTCATGGACGCCCCAACCATCTTCTTCGCTCGCGTCCGTTCATCAATCCAGCAACTCATTTCCATCCCTCCGACGGACACCCTCCGTTCCTACCCTCGCTTTTCTATTTTAAACCCCCCCCAGATCATGTACAAGGATCTAAAGTCCCACCACGATAGTCTCGTGGACTGGGATCAACGTTGGGGGTACGGCCATTGGCACCAACTTACGCCCAACTCACAGGGGTTCACGGTGCGTATGATTTTTATGATTCATTCAACTTACTGATTTTGCGAAGGCACAGTGGTTCTCCGATCCGGGCATGTGCGAAATCGTCTCGCATGCCCTGCGCACGGAAGACTCGGCCGGGTCATTCGCCGTCTTCTACCCGCAAGATCACGCGCCCCACGACATGTCCGCCAACGTTCCTGTCACCATAGAAACTCTTTCCTTCGTCTTAGCCGCGGTATATGTTCATATTATTCCTCCTAGTAATCGCTACTTACAATCAAATTATCTAGCTCGTCCTCGAACTCAAGCTAATTACAAAGAAAGTATACGTCCCTCCCGGCGTACACAACGCGTACATCGCAACTTTTCGGATCGAGAAGGATCTCATTTACGACATCTTAAGCAAGATTTGGGATCGGACTTGGCAAACAGGTAATCCGAGAATGGAGGAGGATATGAGGCAAGGACTCGAGCTTTTCCTTAACTCGTATGCACCACACGCCGCTTAGTTTACATTCGATTCTTTGTTTGTAAATCTCAATCTTTACTTTGCTCGGGCGTTTTTCATGCTCGCTGGTTTTATTATGTTGATATGATTATCCGCTCGCGGCGGCTCGCTATCATAGGTCGTGTCCAAACCACGACGGAGGCCCGACTCTTTACGCTATTGATTCCGTGCTTCGACCCGCGGCCGCACGCGAACTAACGGAAGCCCACTCGATCCGTAATCTACAGAATTTCTTCGGGCGGCACACCGTTGAGATCGATTAGTTCAGGAACGCGTACATGAAACATGACCTTAAGTGCGCCACAGAAGGTTCCCACGTTCCCTCCGCGGGAACCGCTCCACTCCACTTGCTCCGGCGTGTCTCATGCATGTTCTTATTGATTGATTGATCTCTGCTCAACACATCATACAATCTGTTCCCGCCGTACACTGATCGTTCAAATCGGCAGCGAAAATTGGCAAGTATCGACCAGGCAACGAAGGAAGGGGGACAGATGCACGCTGCCTGCCTTCAATGGTCGCCTGAGTCGTCATTCTCACTGCAGGGCCCTCACCACCAGTCCTTTCAGCCTCCTCCGAGTCACTAGTGGCAGGCTCTCCCAGACTCGGGCCGGTGAGTCCGCCGTCCTCGTCCTCGTCCTGTCTTCGTCCTCACCGCAGGACCTACTACTAACCGTGCCAAAGGTGGCATTGCACGGCGGGACCGACGTCCACCGCGGCCTTACTAGCCTGAGACTCGCACCGCCCGCAGACGATTCGCACTCCCTGGCCCGCCTCGAATTCGCCACTATCGCTATGGTGAAAACCCAATCACCCACCTAGGTATGATTCGGAATAGCATAGGGGCGTAACATCTGTGCCGTTTGTCATGCGTGTACGTATCGTTGACACTCTCAAGTCGAACTGTGTATTCAATGCTGACGTCTATATTACTCAGAGTCCTGGATGTAGAGATGTGGGATTTGGCGCCTAATAGAATGCAACAATGTATTACAGCGACGATCACCCTCTGAGTCATATGTTTGACCCTTGCAGTTGGAAGATATGCCTGGAAACGAACATACTGCGTGAATTCAGCAGGATATCTATTGATCACCACGTTTGGGAATTTCTGCTACCTCGGCCTGGAATACGTGCATCGATAACGTTTTAAGCTTGATATATTTAGAGGAAAGAGATGGTGAGCAGGGTCCACACTAGCGCCCGTCGCGGATTCATATTTCTTGAATGTAAGGGACAATATAACGGACCAAGGACTGGTCGGCAAATTTCAACTTGTTACGCACCTAAAGCAATAAGAATGAGGGTAGCCGGTATCGACGATCCTGGCAGGAGTCTTCGACGAGATACCAGTGCCGCCATAAGAGATAGACTGGTCGATGCCCCAGTATTCTGAAGAAGGGAAAGTCGTTGTAAGTACTTCACTGAGCCGGTAATGACTAGTCGTCGCAGCCGCCCGAGCATTCCGTCGCTATTGGAGTCGGAAGCCGGGACGTAGTAGATCCCGAGAACCTCCTCAGATATGATTCCTCGGGACAGTCTGAAGGCTGTCCGAAATCGTAAGAAGTTGCTGACAATACCAGAAGTCAGGTCGACGGGGCCAACACCAAGGATCTCATTTACGCCAGCGAAACCGCTGGAGAAGTTGGCAACACCAATGGACTGGTTTTCAATCACCAAACCCAGTGCGAGCGTTACGTCGGTATACTACTCCTCTCCAGAGAAACTTCCAGAACCATAAGATGCTGACTGCGATCACTCTCAAGTAAGTTTGACGCGGAAGATATCAAAGGATTGGGAGCCCACTGCAACGGAGTTTTCGATGTCTTTGCTTCAAGTTGTGCTAGTCTTAATATATGACTTGACGCATACCATTCAAGCAAATCCGAGTCCATGCGACAAACCCGAGGAAGCTTGTAAAAGCATATTATTTTGTCAAAAGCGTACCAAAGTTATGGTGCATAGTACGCTGGCGACTCTCCATCTGAAATGAATTTTTACAGCTATCTACAAGGTGGGAGAAAATACATGAACGGCACGGGCGGCGGAACTTCGATGAGTTGGTCATCGCGAAACACATTGTAGTACGCTTCAAGTTTGCGCACGGTGAAGGAACCTTCGACGAGTCGGCGGAGAAGGACGAGTCGACGGAGAAGGTCTGACTCATCACATGGTCCAGGCCACTGGCAAGTGTCGACCATTGTCACGGTCCCGTCGTGCAGTTGCTCCCGCACACTGCCGATGCCAACAATGGCACAATGACGTGGCATCGGAACACGATGCCGACGCCGACGCCGACGAATGACTTGGACATGACGCATGACGCAATCCCGACGACATACGGCACGGCGTGCAGTACCGAAACGGTCACAGGTACGCCGACTTCAACGCTCTCCGCCACCAACCGTCCGAGTCCTTACACGACATCGTTACCTGGTCAGAGCTCCTCGCCGTAGTCGCTTGCGTGAGCCTTCCCCTTGTTCTGTGTCGCACGTCACGCATTGCCGTCTCCTACTAGATACCGACCCTCTCTGCATTCAAGGAGTCACGAAACCAGGTCCGAGTCGAATTACGGTCCTACCTTTGATCTACTGGCTGAGCACAATATCGTAGGGTGCGATGTGATCTCAAAGACTTTTGTTCTGTACCAGCGCCCGATGAAGTACCGTCGTGCTCAAACTGCAAAGAGCGTGGTATCAGATGCGTGTAAGCCTCCTCCTTCGTTCGCGCCTCGTCCTCGCTCATCGTTGTCCAGGGACGAGTTTGCAGAAGTCAAGGCAGTCAAGTTACTCAGACGGGGAAGGCGACTCCAACAAGTAGAGTAAGTCCATATTGCAGGTAGCTCAACTTTCGTCAAAGTTAAATAATGATTTTACAGAGCTGTCTATGGCAAAGTAGAAAATGAAGGCTCAGCCGTCCAATCTGCCGAGCCTGGACCCACCCCCACGTTTGCCGTGGTAACCGCCACGAACGGGGAGAGCCGTATTCCGCAAATGCAACGCGTTTTTCTCGGATCTTCCTTTTTCCGCAGGTTTTGCGTTCAACGTTAGTATTTAATTTGATGCAGGAGTCAGCTGATGAGTCCCCCCAACGGCCCTATCCTCGAGCCGGGTGAATTTACTTCCAGATACGCGGAACATATGGAAGGAACCGCCCCACTCAATATCGAAGGGAAAATGCTCGCGATGGTACTCATTACTTGGGCCGCGTCTTTTGGTATCAATCAGTTTGGCGAAGAGGACACTGAAGACGACTCTTCGGAGAGCCACACCAACTCGCATTTCGCCCCTGATGGTGATAGCCTAGCCAATCGCAAGCGACGTGCGAGGTTGCTCCGCACCGAGGCTATGGTCAGAGAAATACTCACACTGGTGGACCTCCACGGATTATTATGGCGTCCATCTTGGGATGGCATCAGAGTCCTCCTGCTCTTACTCCCACTTACTCATGGTTAGTTCATGGTTACTGTTGTTTCGTGGCGGATCACTCATGAAACTTCACAGGGATCCAGAGTCCCATTGAGCGCTTGGTGAGTATCCCTCGAATGTTTTCAGTATGCAAAGTATTGACCCTTCGTTAGACCACTTATGAAGCAACATTGTCCCAAGTTTACTCGTTGTGCAACCGCGACAACGCTCCTCCCGTCGACAGCGGTCTAGGACATTACTGTGACATACTTATACGATCTCGCATATTCTGGTATGCCTACACACACGAAGGCATTACCACGGGGCTGAGCGGTGGTCGCCTTTCACTGTATGCCACCAACGACTTACCTTTGGTGTTGTATCTGACTTTGCCGTTGCAGTGTCGAAGACGATCTCCTCGCTTTCCAGAACAATCTTCCCCATCAGTATTGTGCTTCCGCCCCCCATGGCCTCGCTCCCTTGGGCGATTCATCTCGCTCTTCATCTGCGTCCAGTTCACCCGTTACGCCAAACTTTCCCTTCAATTCTCCTCAAGAACCTAGTCAGCCAAGGGCCGCCTTGGCTTATTTGGTGACGACTCAATACTTTGCCCTGACTTTGGCGGTATTGCAGGCTTGCCGCACAATCCACTCTACGCTGACGGGTCTCTCCGCACGTCGACGGACGGAATCCGGTATCGTCATACGCAAGGAAGCTATCACCGAAATCTGGGGCAACCTTGAGCGTTGTTGGGACGACTTTGAATCCTTGCGTCGTAATCCTTCGGGTGTCGGCGCCGCCGGGGGTGACCTCATCCGAGGCGAAGATGTCGAACGTTTCGTTAGTGGCTGGCAGATCTTCATCTTCGGATGTCTCAACGTCATTCGTGAAGCACTTCCCCATCACACGAATAGCTACAATGCGACCCTCATCGAACAGCCTCTTACGGCTACCCTGCAGTCATGAGCAAGAAAAGTCCTTGAAATCCGAATGGGAGGCTCGTATCGAGCGTGACCGTAGACGACGTGTCCAGCAGCCACCGGTATCCTTTCGTATCAAACAAAGCCCCGGACATTCCCCTTGCTTGAATGATGACACCCCTCTACCATACATATCTGCTGCAGATCCCAAACCACGTCTTTCACTGGTTTCCGCGGCTGGACTAGCTCGTCCCTACCTTCCCCCAATATCGGTTTCCTTTCCTCGCGATGACAGTGGACCAGACACGTCATTGACTGATGACGGGAGTGGCAGCTGGGAGGCATACACCCCACCTATGTCCTCGGGTTCCATAGTATCGATACATGGTGGTGCGAAGTCAAAACCTCCGATTTTCGGAAATGACGACGATTTCCCCATCTCTGTCGTTGGAACACCTGATTCCGGGAGTTCGGTTGGGTCAGCACGGTGGACGCCATTTGGCAATGACTTTCTCGACCCGCGAGTCATTCTGACAACTCCAGACGTTGCCTTGGGGTGCGATGACGGATTCTCCCCTCTCCTGGGATCCAACCGTCGGCCATATTATGCCTAGACGAGTTACATTTTGACACGCATGCTCTGTTGGCTTTCCGATCTCGTCCTCCAAATTTTGGTGCTATTCACTTGCGATGATAGGACACTTGTATTACTGTGGAATTAGATGTGCTTTCTAGATCAAAGATACCCCTTCATGTTGCTAGGTGTAAATGAATCAATTTGTCAAAGACAGCCTCAGTGTCAGAAAAAAAAGTGGATGTTTGTTCGTGATAGATTGGCAAATTGACCCTCAGGTCCGCAGTGCTTTGCGATCAAATAGGTATAGTGAGATTTCACGAAATGAGGCCGCAAATAGACCCTTGATGGAGCAAGGTACTCATCGCACCGCAGCAAGGCCGTCGTGCCCCTAGTAGTCTACCTTAGGTTAGTATGGTACTTACTGAGACATGTTACCTGACTCGATCTTGAGTCGATAGCCGATGCGGCCCAACGCATTTGTATTAGCACATAGTTACGACAGCAGGACGATGGATCGATGAAAACCATCCAAGTTTGGCAGCACCGTTTTCTGCGGTCCGGACTCGACGGAATGGAGAATCGAGTCTAGTGCCAATCACCAAAATTATGTAAAATGCTGAAAAGTCAAAGCGTGGGAGGTGGTCAGTTACCCGCTCCTTTGTTTTTCTATATTTGACCAGTTATATGTGACCAACTTGGGAACACTTGATATCAGTGCAAAAAACACCGTACGCGACGGTAAGTTTTTTTTACATACCTCGCCTTCTCTTCTCAGTCCAATGGACTCGTTGTGGGAGGCGTGCCAGCTGGCAAAAGGACGACGGTTCTGAGAGGTGTCAGAGTCTATATGTGGAAAAATTGGTCTTCTCATACTAAGTAGCGAAAAAATTCTCATCCCTCGAAGGTTCAAGAGTATAATATAACGTCTGTAGCCAGCTACTAGCCTAGGGGCAATCCGAGTCAATGAAGATCAGGCGTAGATACTTTAGAAACTGGGTCACCTTTGAAATCATGTGTTCGTTCCTTTTTTTTTACTTCAGCATAAGATATTACAACGGTCTATTGGGGCCTGGGCCCATGGTGCATTCAAGTCCGAGGGACAGCGTAGTGGCGTGTGTCGTATATTCGTATGCGGCTAGACTGGGGAGCCTGGAGGCGATGTTCAATAGTACCCACTCCACTTCTAACCGTGACTGCCCGCCCCGTGGAGACTTCGTCTGTGCAACGCCACTGATCCATAAAATCACCGACTGTATCGCGACACTCACATACTATAGGGTGCAGGCGAGGATTTCACCTTCTCTCGGCAAACGAAAAAGGTGATTTTGTCCTCACCTCCGGTGCTGCAATCACAATACAATTGGCCTATGGAGGTGTCATTAAATGGTGACGTCACTTACTGGTCTTGTAGAGCTTTTCTTCAATTATCACAGCTCTAACTTCGAGCGATTCGAAGATTATTCAGGACTTTTGCGCACACCCAAAAGGGCGAAATTCTGTATAGTGCCCGAACGGAAGCAAAAAAGTTTTTTTGGGTTTACCGATAGGATGGCCAGGAGGATGAACGCGCAGATAGTATGGACTGACAGAAACGGTGACCTTCAAACGCTGCTAACCTTGTTAACAGGAGGCGGTACTGCCTGAAATAGCTGTTACTACATACCATGAGATGAACGCATGCCAGTGTCCCATGAGCGCGAGCTCTTGGGTTATATATATCAAGGCCATGCGCAAGTGGCATGTGCGGCCCATTTGCTTTTCTTCTGGACTCAGAATGACTCGTGGATGGTCCGGAAATGGACAGAGCTACCAGGTAACTTATGCTTGAAGGCTCAAAGTTGAAGGAGGCCATTCATTATGTCATAGGACGGTATTACATACGTTGTGGCACGGCCCGGGTTGCGTTTTCTTTTCTTTTTGACGAGCGATATTATTATGTAGCAAACTGGCTAGCCCTAGTAGACTAAGTCCTACATAATACAATACGTTAAGGCGGCAGAAAAAAAAGCGGTCCGAGGAAATGCACTTACGCACTCCCCGTGGGGGTTTGCGTTTTCAGTTAGGCTACGGGGTTGCACCGACGAGTCTCCCGGGCCATTGTGTCCACTGACAGTCGTGGTTAGCACTACGGAAGTAATGGAAGTAAACAAAAAGGCTCTAATTGTACCCACTGCAGTTTGCCGCATACACCACCCACGCTACTACGCCACCCCTCGGACCTTGGATCAGAGTCTCGGACCCGTCATACTCCCTTGTTTTCCTATCCAAGTACTATTAGCATGCTGAAAATGGACGAGCACATACGATTCCGAAGATTTCAATATCTACGTCGGATCCTCGTTGGCTCGGATCCCCGTAGGGCCGGGCCGTAGCTAGCTAAAGACGTTATACTCTTGAACATCATAAGATCTTCCATCAGGTCACCGTCGCGGGTGGGACGATAATTATCAGAAATGATTACCCCAGGAATGAGAAGCTCGTTTTCAAATAGACGTTACCTATTCAAGTTCAGGAGACTTCAGGGAATACTCTTATGTCCGCCTTACCTGGATCCGAGGGTCCTCGAAGCTTGTTTGGTTTTTCTATGCTGTCATAGACTCATAGCGAAAAGCAGCACGGGAGTGGCAAGCATAGGGGCCAGTGACAGAAGAGGAAATGTACATGCCCAAAGTGGCATCATGATGTGCGACCCATTTGTTCTGGACAAAATGACTCGTGGATGGTCCGGAAATGGACTGAGCTACCAGGTAAGAGCTACCAGGTAAGTAACTTATGCTTGAAGGCTTTGAAGGCTTGAGGCTATTCATAGGACGGTATTACATACGTTGTGGCACGGCCCGGGTTGCGTTTTCTGGACGAGCGATATTATTATGTAGCAACTGGCTAGCCTAGTCCTACGTACATACGTTAAGGCGTCAGAAAAAACTGCCGGTCCGAGGAAATGCACTTAGGAACTAACGGAACTAAACAAAAAGGCTCCAATTGTACCCACTGCAGTTTGCCGTATACACGAATACACCACCCACGCTCAGGCTACTACGCCACCCCTCGGACCTTGGATTAAGGTCTCCGACCCGTCATACTCCCTTGTTTTCCTATCCAAGTACTATTAGCATGCTGAAAATGGACGAGCATATATGATTCCGAAGATTCCAATATCTACGTCGGATCCTCGTTGGCTCGGATCCCTGTAGCTGGCTAAAAGACGTTATACTCTTGAACATCATAAGATCTTCCATCGGGTCACCGGCGTGACGGGTGGGACAATAATTATCAGTGATTACCCCAGAACTTCGTTTTCAAATACACGTTACCTATTCAAGTTCAGGGAATAATCTTATTGTCCGCCTTACCTGGATCCGAGGGTCCTCGAAGCTTGTTTGGTTTTTCTATGTATAAGCACCCTCGCGAACAAGCAGCGCGGGAGTGGCAAGCATAGGGGCCAGTGACAGAAGAGGAAATGTTTACATAAGGAAGCTCATTCCTCCGAAGGCTGCTCGACTTTCGGTCGGTCGACTTTTTATGTGAGATGC
>JBBPOL010000080.1:0-22568 GCA_038091435.1 Leccinum variabile | reverse complement strand
TGGGGGAGATCGTGCGATGCGATCTATGTCGTCTTTATGGTCTCCAGATACGTTCCATTTGTCGGGATGGGTTTGACGGCATACGGTATGAATTAACACCTGTCGCACTGCGTTTTTTTGATAAGTGACTAGCTGCCTTTCGATCAAATTCGATGGTACATAATGCTTCTCTCGTGCCATAATGCATTGGACCTGATATGTCACAGCGCTGTCCTTGCAGTCTTGAAGAGAACAGTGAGTGTTCTCGCAAGTATGATTACCTGGTATTGAACTACCTACTCTAGTATTCCACGTGATTGGCATCATAGCTTCCGAGAGTGAGTCTGTTTAATTAACCGGTTCCGTCGTGTGTGTCGTTGCCATAACGAGATCTCCTGTGTTGACCACTTGACATACAGTCCTTTTGATCGTTCGAACGTACGCGTTTTGGAAAGGAGACAAACGAGTGCTGTATGGGCTTCTCGTGTATGGAATGGTACCGATCTTGGCTTAGCGTTCGTGTCTGTTGGCTGAAGAAAGTTAGCTCATCATCACAGCTGCTCTCACGATAAACCTGATACCAGATCACAATCTCCTCCCGGATTGTGAGCATGCGACTCCCTTCGAAACTATTTGCGTGCTTGATGCTTCTTTCTTTATCTATAGCAGGAGATCTGGGCGGTTGTTACATGGTGTCTTCCCGCAACAGCGCGCTTGTGTATGCGTTGATATTGGCGTTCGAAATAGGTAAGAAATGTATCGTTTTGACGCCTGGAATATGAGGAACCTGGTCACCTACCCCAGTGATATTGATCCTCACTGCATACAAAGAGTACCACGATTACCGACATCTTCGCGATCGCAAGTCGCTCATACACACCCTCTTCTTCGACGGTGTCTTCTATATCACATGCATCGGACGTGAGTTCCGTCGTCTATGTGCTCTTTATACCATCACACTGATCGATGATGGTCCGCAACAACAGTCGTCACGGTATCAAACGTCATCATAGATGCCGCGTTCCCGGTCAGTCCTGCGTTACATCACCATGTGTTCGTTTCCAGACTAGACACGCGATCGTGCGCACAGATCCAGTATAGCGACATGCTAGACATACCTCAGATCACGCTCCATAGCGTACTCGCATCGAGAATCATGTTCCGCTTGCGCAAAAGCACCCGCGAGGTCCGGGTGTCCGGGGGATCCATACAGTTGAGTGCAATGACTGTGAGTGAGTTGCGGTACCAGGTTTCGTCAGAGTCGGACCCGGAGTGATAGGGGAGGTTGGTGTTGGTGACTTTCAAGGGCCAGAGCGACTGTACACGCTGGACGATGTATAACAGACAGAAGAGGTATGCTAGAATACAATGTCTCCCTCTCATGAATTATCTCTATTCAGTTTCGAAATCATCATGGAATGATCAGCAATGCAAATACCGAGCCATAAATTTCCGACAGGGAGTCGGACCAGCAGTGGTTGGGGGTTGCATTGTATGTTACTATGCTAAGATTCCTCTCATACTCAACAGCACCTGAGTGTCTATGAGAAGTGTCAAATGTAGCACGAACCAGTGGTTCCAAACCCAATTCCCAAGCTACTAAACAATAAGTTAAACATTTTAGGATGCTCACTGATTGACTGAATCGCGTCGTTCAAATTTGCAAACAGGTGTAAACACCAAACTTCCCGCATCACTGGCAGGGAAAGAGGCAGAGAAAAGGACCCACCAGCGGGGCGAGGACCATGGAACTGAGCCAGCTCCTCCGGAAAATCCAACCCCGGTGCAATGGAGGCCGGATCATGACGTATCTTCTCGATCCGGGTCGCATCCGGATTCTGTGATGTCATCGTGCGGAGCACGTTTACTACAGTGGATTGGACCCAAGAGTGTTCCGCTCTTCTATCTCAACTGTGGCCGCAGGCGGGGCAGCAGGCTCTGGAGTGGTGGCGCAGGGGTGAAACGATCTAAAAAAGAGGCTATATGCGCTCGTCCTGGGATCCTTATGGCAATGCCTTGACCCCCGGGGGGAGGGGAGCCTGGAGAGGCACGCTGGCGCCGCCTCTTGGAACGCGCTGCCGAAGAAGGCGAAGGTTCAGAACGAGGATGGACCAGGGAGTGTGAGAAGCACGTTTTGGGGAGCACGCTCCTCCGAAGGGGTTTCTATATTGACCTCCGGGACCCGTTCGGTTGCAGTGGCAGCATCTGCAACGGAGATCCGGGGGGGAGGCATCGGTAAGAGACTCAACATGATATCCTCGGCTTCGATCGTCATCTGAGACCCTCAACAGGGGACGACCTTCCCAGGTCCATCCCGATCCCGGGAAGGGAAGGGCCAGGTTGAGGACTGGGGAGCAACGGTGAGCACGAGTGCGAGTAGCTGAAACCAGAGGTCAGATTATGATCGGGTGAGAGGAGGTCTGGGTGTGGCACGGTGGGAAAATCAGACTGAATCAGACGTTTGGTGGCCTTCAAGTTGGTGTGAAGCAGAACAAAATGGTGAGAGACAGCGCGTCGACGTTGAAGAAGCGGGCAGAGATCCACGAGCATACTCTCCATGGAATATATAGCTCTTCGACGTCGGAGCCGACCGTGACGTCGATCCTCCGTCGCCGGAAGTTCCCGCTGCAACACCGCCGGACGCATCCAGCTGTCGTGTCCCGTCGTCGCTGCTCTCAAACTCACCACCTTGCACTGGAGGCATTGAACTTGGTGTGTCACATGCATCATCTCGGTTAAATCCGGTTTGTGAGTCCAGACTCACTCGCTGATCAATGATCTGAATGTACTTCATCAGTTTCATTTTTACCTGGTTTATCCGGTTAGTTCCTAGACGTGATGCCATCGTCTGCGACTATTACTTAAGTCAGACGCACGAACTTGATGCTATCTGTGCTCCTCCACATTTTCCACCCGATGATCTTCAAGGTAATCACAATCGTTGCCATCACAGTGGCTATTTTCGTTCTGGCCGCCCAAACACCTAATCCTAGGGGGGAAAGTGATGGTATAGTCATACCACTCACGAGACGCTCTGATACCAATGCGCGCAAATTTCATGCTACGTCACATAACGCGTAAATCGACTGTGATTTCCTCAGGCATCGTTTTCGCTCACACGTTTTTTTTTCATGGGCCAAGTGGGGTGGATAGTTCCGGTGGGAACGAGGGAACGCCACATGCTTCTGTTGTGAAACGGGTCGGGCACGCAGCCGGCATTTCTTTGAAATCGTACGGTATAATGTGGTGGGCGACCATTTCGATCGGCACTCCTCCCAAGTCCTTCCTTGGTATGTTTTTCCGTGCATTCGTGACACCCACTCACTCTAGTCGCCACCTCAGTCCAATTAGACACCGCTTTCGGGTAAGTGTTTTCCGTCACTGGCAGTACCATCCACTCTCGTCTTATTCGACTCAGCGATCTCCTTGTTCCATCCGTAGCCGGTGATGAGTACTGTAGAAGCCACGATAATCTCTGGGATCCATCCCACATGACCGACTTGACCCTCAATATAAATCCCACATCGCCCGTCATCACCAACGTGGACCTCAATATATATTTTGGGATACAATTTGTGGATGGTAGGTTTGCCCTTGGTAAACAATACACGGACAATGTGACCATTGCTGGTCTTACCGTATGTTTTTACTGTTTGCGAACATCATCACTTCTGACCGATGAATAGGCAGACGTTCAGACCATCGGTGCCGCAACAACATACTCTCAAGATATGGGAGCACATCTATTTCCTCCAGATGGTGTATTGGGATTGGCTCTCCCGTCTACCTCAATTTTTCATGGCCAGAGCCCTCTGCTTCACACGCTGTTCAATGAAGGAAAGCTGTCTCAACCAGTATTTTCACTCAAGCTCACCGATTATGGAGGCGAGCTATACGTCGGTGGAATGGACGAGGCGCTTTATATTCAAAGCACCCTCGTCTTTACCCCTGTAACAAATCCGGCCCAGGTGAGCGCAAACGCCAGGCGGTAATGGATGCATACTTAGATTATTCTTTCAGGGTCTCTGGCAACTGAACATAGATTACATCAAAGTCAACAATAAAATGGTTCTGACAGATGTACCCGCCGTCATCGACACTGGTTCCAACTTTATGTATGGTGTGCCGTCTCAAGTTTTGGCCCTGCACAAGGCGTATGGTGGTGGGTCATTCGGCCTGAGGGATGGTTACTACACCTGTGAGTTTCGGTCGAATTTGGTACTTTTGATTGACTCCCTGTAGTCCCATGCAATTCTTTTCCCTCCATGACTTTTGGCATTGGTGGAAAGCCGTTTTTAATCCCTGGCTTCGTCCTCAACAAGGGACGGGTTGGGCCTGGCTGGCACGATTGTTTCAGCGGAGTCAGGGATCTAATAGAGAAGGATGTTGGTGAGATTCTCCCATATCCTCTTCCGTTTCTGATCCCCATGCTGACCGGTGAATCCGACCAGATGTCTGGACGATCGGGACGAACTTCCTCCAGCGGTTCTATACCGTGTTTGATTTCGGCAGCTACCCTCCACGAGTTGGACTTGCGAAGCTTGCTAGAACACCGTTGGAATAAACTTTGTTGACGGAATCATATCTCGAATGGTTCCTCTTTAGTATTCATTTTAGGACAGGTTGTCCGGACGATTGTCTGGCGAGATAGATCTCTCTGAGTGAGTCAAACTATGTCGTGGTTATTTATTCCTGTGTTCCTTGTATACTACATCCACAATACTCAAACGAGTTCTGCAAATTCCGCGAATTTGAATGCGGTATGGAAGATGTCTTGGAGGAAAGCATTCTCAACGCTGCAGAACGTTGGTCGAAGAACAAGGAGCTATCATCTCACCCGTGAAAGAAATCACTTTGATACTAACAGGAAACACTTATTCTTCCACGTCTACATTACTGTCTTCTTTATCCCGGGAACCCTTTTTATGATCGCCCTCGCAACAATATGGCGTCCCATACCCCAAATAAATGGGTGGCGTCGTCGACGACGTTGCAGGTGAGGGTGCGTGTCATGACATGACTTGTCTACATCGTAGATGGCACACGGAGTGTCACGGACAAGCCGCATCTTTTTTTCCCACGAAAGTTCAAATCTCGAGACTAATCTTAGTAACGATCCGGTGACTACTAATGGGTACTAAAATTTACCCTGCTTGACCCACATGATTAGTGGTTGAACAGACTCATCGTGGTGTTACATGGTACCCCGACCGTGGTCCGTGACTGCCTGCCAAATCATAAGCTGCCGAGTGTCACGATGCCAAGAGTCGAGCGATAACAAGGCATCCCAGTGCCAGGACCTTATACTGGTGTTCGTAACTTGATGTCTCTCAAACTCATTTCATATAGCGACTGCCAAAAACCTGACTACCACTTAGCCAAGAGGCGCGGCATTTCCAGCTTGAGATCTGAGAATGCGTCTGGTGGCGGTGCCATCCAAATTTACACCAGATCATCTCGGTATAGTCACTTTTCTATTGTAAACATGGAGCTTAGGCTGATACTATCTATCCCCCACTAATGACGAGGTAGTATTGCCCTAAGTATTTCGCTACATTCCATCATGGTGGACTTGGCGATAAACTTAACTCTGAGCAGGCTCCACTGCCAAATTAGTACACATCAACACCACGTGTGCTACAATCAAACGAAAGCACGTAGTTAGGGCTAGGTTCATATCTTCATTTGAAAAGCCGTGAGTACATCATTTGTGGAGATGACGATGACCTTGATTCTGACCGCAGCGTGAGTGCTATTTGTCACATTGTAACAGATACCGAGTAATCAGGTTCTTCGTGATTGCTCCCGGTTATTTCCACCATTCCTATTGCCCACGCGTTCAGTATTTACACTGACCTGCTCGTGATTAAAGGCGATTAGACGCGAAATACAGTCTACCTCTATGAAATTTCTGGATTCTGGAAGCGTTCTTTGCTTATCCATGTGTCATACAGCGGACGCATTTTGAACGAACCGTGCAAATTGAAAGGCACAAGGAATCCATCCGATCATCGGTCCATTCATTGCCTTGGCTAGTTTTATCTCCGATGGCTGAAACTGACTACTGGTCCCTTCTTCAGCGCCTTCAAGAAGCTTCCAGATTCCGCAGTTGCACCATCTTTCACCCACTACAGCGTGTTGTCATTTCCTGGTTTCGTATCATGTCGCTTACCGTCGCTCAGACAGCTGGTCTGCAAACATCCAAGGTGCCTTTCTACTACAGCTACCATTTTTCTGGTGCTAATGTTATGTCGGACCCCCATAGTACTTTAATGGTATGTCTGTATGATCACGATCTTGTCAACAGTGATTTGTTGATGAATGTGCTATAGTTGCTGGAATGGCCATTTTAGTACGAACTCTGCCCATACGTGGGGGGTAATGATTCTCTGACGCCTCACACTTTGGTAGATTTTTGATTATGCTCTCACGATCGAGGACGAGGTAATTATTTTCCAACTCATTCCGTTGGGAGGATGTTTAACGGTAATAGATATGTTTGATGTGGGGGAGGTCGTACGATGCGGTTCGTGTCATCTTCATGATATCCAGATACGTACCATTCGTCGGAATGGGCTTGACGGCATACGGTATGAATCAATTGTTCATTATTTTTTCGCATCTCTCAGAATGGTGGCCAGCTGCCCTTCGCTCAAGTTCGATGGTAACAATTATCTACTGTCATATGCATTGGGTCTAATATATCTATATCACAGCGTTGTCGTTTCAGTTATGAAGAGAATGGCAAGTACTGTCGCAAGCATCATGATGGTTACCTACATCGAAACCATTTACTCTAGTATTCCATGCGATTGGCATCATCGCTTCCGAGAGCAAGTCTGTTTTATTAGCAGCTCCAACATGAGTTGACCAGTCTACATGCAGTCCTTTTGGCCGTTCGAACGTATGCATTTTGGAAAGGAGACAAACGAGTGCTTTATGGGCTTCTCTTGTATGGAATGGTACCGATCTTGGCTTGGTGATCATGTTCGCTGGGCTGAAGAATGTCAGCTCATCGTCACAGCTGCTCTCACAATCGGCTTCATACCAAATTACAATCTGCTCCCAAATCGTGAGTAGGCGACTCCCTGCTCCCTTCGAAATTATGTGCGTGCTTGACGTTTCTTTCTTTGCTCGTAGGAGAAGTACTAGGCGGCTGTTACTTGGTGTCTACCCGAAATAGCGCGCTTGTGTATGCGTTGATATTGGCATTCGAAATAGGTGAGCAATGTAACGTTTTGCACCCCGGAAATGTTCGAACTCGGAACTCACCCTACCCCAGTGGTATTATTCCTCACTACATACAAAGAATACCACGATTACCGACATCTTCGCGTTCGCAAATCGCTCATACATACCCTCTTCTTTGACGGTGTCTTCTATATCACATGCATCGGACGTGAGTTCCATCTTCTATGTCCTTAACGCCATCACACCCATCGATGATGGTCCTCATCAACAGTCGTCACGGTAGCAAACGTCATCATAGATGCCGCGTTCCCGGTCAGTACTGCGTTACATCGCCGTGTTTTTGTTCCCAGACTAGAGACACGATCGTGCGCACAGGTTCAGTATAGCGACATGCTAGACATACCTCAGATCACGCTCCATAGCGTACTCGCATCGCGAATCATGTTCCGCTTGCGTAAGAGCACCCGCGAGGTTCAGGTGTCCGGGAGATCCATGGAGTTGAGTACGTTGACTGTGAGTGAGTTTCAGTACCAAGTTCCGACAGAGTTGGACCCGGAGCGATAGTGGAGGATCGTGAACGTAGTAGAGGGTCAGTGAGTCACTTCCGAGGGATATGCTTTCTGGTGTACATATTGCATGATCGACATAGTATAATGGACGTACGTAGGATACTTAGTTGTCTCGCCCCTTATCGATTATCTCTGCCGAGTTTCGGAGGACTTTCTATGTATCTGGTCAGATCTTCACTCGGTACACCGCTCCGTTCCAGCCGGGAGTTGCCGAGAGCTTACACAAGGAACGGAACGCCGTCGGAGGTCCGTTCCGAGTACATACCACCTAAGGCAGCGCCTCTTCGGCACCAATAGATACCTAAAAGGCCCACTTCCGATGTTACAGGTATCTAACCTCTGAGGTGTCGGGCCTCATGCTTCTAAAATGGATCCTCCATCTGAATCCATTCGAGAGCCTCATATGAGGTGCCAGATGAGCCTCGCCTGGCGCTTCTTTTTAGTAATAATAATAATACCCACGGATACTGCCCGCCCTCCCGCCTCCCGCCTGGGAACATTACCAAATGTGAATATGTCTGATTTCCGAAATAGATATGTTTTTTTTCGCTTTTCCTCTGCTTTCTCCCTAACTTCATATGCATATGTATATATATATATATTGTATACATTGTAATACATCGATTGAGCGCTTTGTTTGTACTCAGAAACATTCCACAAAGTAGTAATGAATATTTGTTGAAAAAAAAGAAAAACATAACCGCATTTTTGGAATATGCAAGTTATGATCTTAAATAATGTGTCCCCAGAGAGTATTTATATATATCTACAACATATAACCAGCACAGGTCACCAGGAATAAAGTTGATGATGTTGCATCACATTCTCTTCCTAACCCCTTTTTCACTTCCCCTAGCCTTCACTAGCGGTTAGGCTGACCCTGAAGTATGTAAGCACTGAGGAAGGATGTATATCTATGCATTCTACCATATATTACATTGCACATAATGTCTTAGACATGACCTAGAACATTTTTCCTCCGCTTTTGTAATTAATATATTTAGGCTGCTATAACAGTCTAATTATCAGGGCGATTGTGCAGGCCTCTTGCACCTATTGGTATTGAATCCTCAGTATTTTATTGGACTTTATAAATGGTAATTAAAGGTGTGAGGAGTCGTTTAAACATATGAAATCGTGGGAAATTCTCCTACAACTTAGGAGACTTGCAAAACATATTAAAAAACTTGACATCATGGCTTCCATAAGACTTCCAGTGCCATTCTGAATAGTAGATCATGTATGTATCGCATCTTGGAAACTATGTATACCATGTGCCTAGTCTATTATATCTATAAAACATCACAATTGCGAAAATGTATCTTTAGTGTCAACAGTAACACGCACATATATTCAACTGAGATGTAGACTGATTCAATCCATTTTCGCAATTATGATGTCTTATAGATATAATAGACTAGGGACATGGTATAAATAGTTTCCAAGATGCGATACATACATGTTCTACTATTCAGAATGGCACTGGAAGTCTTATGGAAGCCATGATGTCAAGTTTTTTAATATGTTTTGCAAGTCTCCTAAGTTGTAGGAGAATTTCCCACGATTTCATATGTTTAAACGACTCCTCACACCTTTAATTACCATTTATAAAATCCAATAAAATACTGAAGATTCAATATTGATAGGTGCAAGAGGCCTGCATAATCGCCCTGATAATTAGACTGTTATAGCAGTCTAAATATATTAGTTACAAAAGCGGAGGAAAAATGTTCTAGGTCATGTCTAAGACATTATGTGCAATGTAATATATGGTAGAATGCATAGATATACATCCTTCCTCAGTGCCTACATACTTCAGGGTCAGCCTAATCACTAGTAAAGGCTAGGGGAAGTGAAAAAGGGGTTAGGAAGAGAATGTGATGCAACATCATCAACTTTATTCCTGGTGACCTGTGCTGGTTATATGTTGTAGATATATATAAATACTCTCTGGGGACACATTATTTAAGATCAAAACCTGCATATTCCAAAAATGCGGTTATGTTTTTCTTTTTTTCCAACAAATATTCATTACTACTTTGTGGAATGTTTCTGAGTACAAACAAAGCACTCAAGCGATGTATTACAATGTATACAATATATATATATATATAATGCATATGAAGTTAGGGAGAAAGCAGAGGAAAAGCGAAAAAAAAACATATCTATTTCGGAAATCAGACATATTCACATTTGGTAATGTTCCCAGGCGGGAGGCGGGAGGGCGGGCAGTACCCGTGGGTATTACTAAAAGGAAGCGCCAGGCGAGGCTCATCTGGCACCTCATATGAGGCTCTTGAATGGATTCAAATGGAGGATCAATTTTAGAAGCATGAGGCCCGACACCTCAAAGGTTACATACCTGTAACATCGAAAGTGGGCCTTTTAGGTATCTATTGGTGCCGAAGAGGCACTGCCTTGGGTGGACTGGGAGACGTAATTGCGGAAATTATTATCACTCATCCAGGTAAACCTTCGAGGCGGACTTACTGGGATGTAAGTTGACTGGCACCGGACAGTATTCCACAGGGACAAATTCAAATCGGACTCGATGGGCCACGATTGTTTTGATAACTGAAAGAAGTCCCCGGACGTAAGAGATGATGTGGTTGCCGTATCGTCTTGCTAAGTACCTTCCTCGCCGACTTCTCGCATATGTATACAACCCACATGAAACAGGTTTCATCCCTGTTTTTTTCTTCTCAACTAATCGAGTCGACTCGGGGACTGCATAACTAGGATATAATAAGTTGACATGTTATTTTGAAGAATAATTTTGATCTTACCATTATCTTGTTTTGTTGAGAACTACATATAGGCGTTCATTGCATCCCCGAGACCATGTCTGCGTGCCCTCAGTTGTTTTCCAGGCTTCCTATGTCATTTCGGCACGGAATGTAGGGCGTCGCATGAGTCATGACTGGGAGACGTAATTGCGACCTCGACGTGGCCGTAGGGAGCCTGATGTGGAGCAGCATCAGTCGTCGTTTTACTTCCATTGAAAACTTGGGAGAGGGTAGAGAGCGCAATATCGTAAAGGTAAGTGACCATGTTCCGGATCGTAGGTATTCACTGTAACTTATGGCTCGTCAGCCCGGCGCTTCATTTTCTATCTTCAAGTCCGATTTCTTTTTTTTTTCTTACTGACTCATAAACCTGTCGAATACTGGACAAGTCTAGACAAAAAGTCATGATATAGTAAACATCCACCCAGCCTTTAATGTAGTGTCAGAGATCGAATGCGTGGATGACAGACGCAACAACGTACCCCACCATCCTTGACACAAAACCACCCCTCCTCGCTGACATCACAGCACAACATACTCGTCCGCGCTCACCATCGCATCTGTCGGATACACCACGTCCTCTCCCCCGCTTGCCCTCGTCACCCGTGCGACCTCAACTCCCGCTAGACTCCCTTGCGCCACAAACGCAACCTTGACGGGGAAAAACGCCCCAACGTCGTCCCCGCCGACGCTAAACTCGAGGGTCCCTGAACGTTCATCCGCCGAGATCCGCGGGATCGTCCACTCGAGGGCGTGTGTGACTGGGTTGAGCGACCAGTCTGGACTAGTGCCCGACTCGGACGAGGAGACGGTCGGGTATGATCCAGTTGGGAGCGGTATCGTGATCGTGACGTCGAATAGCGTTACGTGGTCGTGTTCCAGTTCGTATTCGATATTGACGTCGCACGTGCCGTCGCTGGACGTCGATGGCCAGTAGTTGACTGTTGCGTGCAGGGGAGGTTCGTAAGAAAGCCCGGTAAAGGGAAGGGAAGAAAAGAAACGAGACGCTCACTTGAAAGAGGCGCATAACTCTCGTCCTGGCCCGAATACCGCCACTTGAGCACGGCGAGAGCCTGTCCGACCGGGAACGGCCTCGACGGATCCTTGAGCGCGATTACTTTCTCCTGGTTCGGCGCGAACTTGGCGACGTGTGGGTGCTGCTTGAACTGCAAGTCCGACCCAAAGTCGGTCGAGAACGGGGCAAGGGCGAGCTTGATGTGCGCGCTGGATGCGTCGGTAATCTGGAGGTTCATGTCACCCTTGAGTTCCATGGGCTTTATTCCGCCTTCGCGCAAGAGCGAGACGGAGATGGTTTCCTTGATGACGACGTGCACGCTGTCGACGAGTCAAAAGACATCGGACAGAAGGAATGAGCGGATGGAACTTGCCTTTCCGGGGTTACGGGCGGAAGACTACCGCGTGCGTCTTTTTGAATCTGCGTCGGGGGTTCGACGGCGACTAGCGTTGGCGCTCGACGGTGAGTACCTCGCCCCCAAGCGCGTCCAGCAACTCTGCCTGCCTCGTCTTCTTGCTGCTGCCAAGCTTCATGCCGCCAGTCTTGAAGTGAGGACGCCGCAGTCGTGGGAGGTGGCGACGACGTGCGCGCGGCCTGTGCATCAGACGCCTCATATCGCGGGACGGGCGAATAACCCGATACACTGCCTCCGAGGTAGGAGCTACCACCACCGCCCCCCAGAGCTGCCGACCGCTTCTGTTGTTCGCGGCGCTTCAGCTCCTCCTTTGCCTCGGCTTCCTTATTCTGCGGAGAAAGAGGGAGGGAACGTCAGCTCTCCACGTCGTAGAGTTGAGTATTACTTACCCGTGCAATAATATCCTGGATCTTTTCCTCGTGCGACTCCATCTCAAGCACGCTCCGGACCTGCATGAGGTTGACATTCTCCCGATATCCCAAGCTGACGATCTCGTCGAATGCGCCGAGCAGCTCGAACGACTGCTTTTGTATCTCGCGCTCCTCGGCGGTCTTGCACATGTCGGACACAACGCGTGCAAAGAGGTGGAGCGTGTCGATGTCCTGGAGGATGTTGGATGCCTTGTTGGTGATGAGGAGGATGTAGAGATCCTCGAGCGGCTGGTAGACGTAGCGGACTTCAGCGGTTTCGATGGGAGTGTGTTGGCTGTTGGCGGGGATAAGTTTCGGGAATGAGGAGAGGAGGGATTCGATCCAGGCTGATCCGCGTCATCGGGTGGAATTGGCGCGAAAGGACGGCTGTGAAGGTCTACGATGAGTTGCACGAAAAAAAGAAACGTTGATCGCACTTTTACCACCCTTTGTGCATATCGAAGCTGCCAATACGACCTACAGAAACATTGAGCGAGGAGATTAGCTTAGTACAAGTCACAAACCATTTTCTCTTCTAACGTTTTGTCAATTATGTAAGCAGGAATTTGGTTACATAAGATGTACTACGCGACCCGATCCGATCAAAATGCCAGTGTACCCCTCGCCTTTCAGTTTGCGTGCTTCACGCCCGTTCGAGGACATGAATGTGGACGGAAGGAGAGGAGAGAAATGTGTGTATCTGTATAGAGAGGTTCGGATCCAATCGGGTGCTGTTGTTTTTCTGTCTTCGGTTTCTGTGTCTAACGGCTATTGCTACTTTCATGTCGATTCCCGCGCATATAAGGCGCGACCATGAACCCTTCAAGGCGTTGGCATGGGCATGAAGAGTGCCTACCAGAGACTCTGCTTGTCATTGAACCACCGCAAGACATATACGGTGTTGCATGGCTATAACTTAGCGCCTGATCGGAAAATGCCTCTAAGATGGCACGTCAGTCGTCTGCGATATCAGGTATTCTAACTAGACGGTTCTGCGAGAGAATTACAATCAGAAGAGTAGTGACAGATGAAAAATGTGAGAATAAAATGTGAGAGATACTCCGAGATCGTCTCTAAAATCCCTGACTGATTGGTAGGTCATCTTACTCTGATCGAGATTACCCTCATCGAGAAAACCAGGACATCACAGCCCCGAGTGGAGATGTGGACGAAAGCGAGCGCCCAGGGCACGGGGTAACAGCGTGAGAGAGAGTGGATGAGCGTCCACGTGTATGCCATGTGATGAAAATCCACCGAGAGTGAGCTGCCAGGCATCGTACGGTGGTCGGACCAGCATGTTTACCAGGACGCGTAAAATGCGGAAGACCGGTGAGTAATACGTGATCGCGGATAAAGTCATCAATGTATGACGCTGACGAGAGTAACAGAGTATAGGGCGGAAATCCCTCCAGGACCGTCGAGTATACTCAAGTTTGCTCTGAATCAGGTGTACAGTAGTGGTTTGTTTGTTTTACTGGGAGGCATAAATACGGGCCCTGTGTCATGGCACATCCAACGCAACTGGATCTCCATCTATCTCTTCTCAGATTTACATCGAACAAACTTGAACCCTGTTGATCAATTTGCAATGGTAAGCTTGTTGAGATTGGAGCTTGACCTCAATAACATCTTCTCAGCCGCAAAAGACTTCTATAATCCCGGCCGATGCGGCTGCTGACACCGCGCGTGAGCAAGCCCTGAAGGAACCCGATGATCCCTACTAAGGAGGGTAGCACCGATGCCAAATGGGTAAGTTTCTCCTATTTCACCTTCGCATGTTTGACAAGTTGCTTTTTGCAGTGGTTCATGAGTGGTGGCGAGGACTGGCGCCAAACTGCCTCTAATATTGTCGCCGAGCAAGCCTGGAAGAAGCCCATCCCTAAGGAGGGTGGCACCGATCATTGGGTATGTTTCTCCTCCTATTTCTCCTTCGTTTGTTTGACAAGCTGCTTTTCACAGTGGCCCTATAGTACGGACTGGCACGAAGATGCCTCTGCGATTGTCGCCAAGCAAGCTTCGGAATGAATGCAGATGAACGCTAGTATTGGAGTGCCAGTGTGCGTATGCAAAGTACAACGACGCTTCCTTTGTGCGATTGTTGTCTGTGTAATCATGTGTTCCGTTTGTAAAATCCTGTAACTTTCTGTGATTGTGCCTTCGTTGCGTGGTGCCCGAGCATCGCAAGCCAAAAGATGTGAAGTAATTCGAACCGTACCATGAGATCCACGACGCCTTTAACAGCGCATTCCTACAAACCGGTGGGTGGAGGTGAGCCATCAGCCAGGAGATAGAAAACGATGCATACCTTGCTAGGCACGACGAGGGCGAGAGTAAGCATGCTAGGTATATAGCCTCGAGCGTCTTCATGAGACCCGTTGCTTCTGCATGTGAACCCTCCCTGCGAGCAACAAGAATTCGCAAATCCTCGGAAGGGCTTGCGAGATACGGTCGGATGAAATGATTGCGTTGGATTGAAGAGATGAGCCATGGTTCTGCCCTAAAATCGCCGGTATGAAGAACAGTATCCCGCGGCATAATTCATACCAACGCGAACTTCTCGCCGTTGGCCGTCACGTACGGGTCGACCTTGAGATGACCAAATGTCTTTGTTCTTTCTGCATGATACTGATGGTCGTACAACGAGTGCTCTGCGTACGACTCATAACGAAGTAGCCAAACGACTTGCACCTTCTGACCACACCCCATCCACCAAACGGAAAACCGTTCCGAAAAAGTCTACATGCCTGAGATTGGTATCATGACCGGGCGTAGGTTGGAATTTGTTGCAAAGGATACGCCGAAAGCCAGGTAGATGATCTGATGCGCCATACAATGAGGCAAAGAAACAAACAGTGTTTCAGCGCAGATCTTACACGCGTGAAAATCTATACCATTTATAGATCAGGGAAGCCTCTACAGGGAGGGAAAACGATGAGCGATTCAGTAACCATGCGAGACACTAAACAAGGGGCAAATGTTGACTTACGTCCGTCGTCCCATTTACCACTCGCACCGTGTACGAGCGTAATGAATAAAGATTCGCCCACGCAGAATAACCCAACATGCCCGCCAAGACGGATATAACGTCTGCGCTAGCAATTGGCAATCTAACCGCGAAATACAGTACCTCGAGAGACCGCGGCATTCGCCTGAGGACGGGATCAAACGAGAAGTACATGTCCTCAAGTACTTCTTTCCTGCCAACATGGAAGTGCAGTTCTGTGACGGCAGACTCAAGTAGCCAATCCTCCCCTTCGTCGTGCCAGGCTTCATCGAGGTTACGGAAGTGCATTGTAAGTTTGCGCAAGCACTTCATATCAACGGCCTTGATGAAATACAGAGGCCCGTCGGAGTCACAGTCAACCACACTAAGTCGAGACAATTTCAGCTTGACGTCCACTAAAGATTCGCATCTGGCGTTTTGAATTCATCTCCGGCTTCAGTCGAACCCAATGTGTTTGCCAATAACTGCTTGTCACTTGTTATAGTCTCGAGTTCCGACACAGGGGCTCTGTTCCGTGTTGACGTGGATGCCGTTTCTCAAAGCGCACCCGTATTTTATAATGACCTAGCGGTGAACTGCCTCATTGAGGAAGAACGACGTAGCGCGTTCAGGTGCGCAGTGCGCAAGGATGGTCCCCTCCGTTTTCGCTCGTAAAGTACGACCACAAGCTCTTCTTGGCTTGAAGAGTGTAGTACATACGGCGAGGTGCTAGCCGAGGTCGATTGGAAAGTATACAACGTCGGCGTGGTTATATGCGTAGCGTGTATCCGCCGCGAACTTGAGTGCGTCAATCACGATATTTCGATTCGGCTCGCGCACTCAAACGCTTTTTTTGATGCGGGTCGAGTACATACCGTTGGGGACATTCCTGAATTTTTAGCCGCTGTTTCAAGCTTCAAGATTAACAATTGTCATCCTTACGCGCCAATACATATATAACTTGCCGTCAGGAAATATCGCCTTCCCAGAATAGTCCGCCGCGAACAAGAAATGCCCGACGCAAATGAGATCCATGGCACGCTTAGGATGGCGGGTTAGGTATAGCCGGTACCCTTCTAGCAACATGCCAAATCCGACGCTTCCAGTGGGAAGTAGGGCGAACAACCCGCTCGAATAGGTCCTCGCCAACAATTACAACGCGTGAACGCAACTTGAACCGACTAAGCCCACGCCGGATGTCGTCGAGTCGAGCGGCAACCTCATCGATTTTCGGACGCTTTCCGGGATCTGCCTGGATCATGCTGGCAAGCAAGGGCTTCATCAACTCAAAGCCTCGCCTTCGCTGCGAATGACGGATCAGCGGAGAGATGCTTAGTTGCCATACGGTAAGGCAGGCAACTTACCAGGGTAAAGTACATTCTAATAGCGTTACCGACATAGAAAATGTCAGTGGCAAACGGATTGCAAGGCTCGAGAGGCTGAATTAATCGATGGCCTCTCAGTCCAAGGCCCGGGCTGTCCTCAGCTGGCGCCCGTGAAGCAGCCGAACTGGCTTTGCTGGCAACATCCGATAGCTCCAACGGGCCGTTGGAGCCCACGCATTTTGATATGAAAGCGGTACTAAAAGCGCAGAAGCAGCGAAAGAACAAGAAGTCCAAACACTGGCGTAAGAAACATAGTGGACGACGGACCTGGGGAGACCACAGGGCGATTTTTTTTATCAACGTCAAAGACGACCGCTTCGTTGCTATTCACGAAGATCGCCAATTTGCGATTGTCCCTTCGCATCCTCAGTACGTTCGTGCCCTATTATTTAGAGATTGACGATCCTCGTCGTGTATACTTCAAATGCAAAAAGACTGAAAGCATGGCAGCGCTGCTTGGCGAGCGTTCGAAACGCCAGAAAAATAATAACCCTCGTTCTGACAGTTCAACACCGTCTCATGGCCCCGTGCAGCAAAATAGTCGCAGTTTGCAAAGTCTGGCGGAGAGCGTTAAGCAGAAGAGCACTGCTTTTGATCAAAATGGATTGGGGAAACGGCGGAAGCTAGGAAAGAGTTGAAGGCAGGTATGAAGAAGAAGCGAACGCTCGATTAACTTTACGAGCGAAAACGGAGGGGCCCATCCTTGCGCACTGCGCACCTGAACGCGCTACGTCGTTCTTCATCAATGAGGCAGTTCACCGCTAGGTCATCCTCTTCGAATAAGTTTGTCACAGTCCATCGTTGAGAGAGTAGACAGCGGACTGCGGAGAGACTGACCTGTCTCGACTGTTCCTCTGTGATCTCTTTTGAGGCTTTCATTCCATTAAGTGTTATCAACCTACCGCAACATCAGGCGATGGAAATGGGACCGAACGGGCATGACTTACCGGCTGACCATCCGACTCCTTCCATCCCAATCTTTGCTGCCTTTGAACCTGGCATAGCCAGCGACGAGCTCCTGCAGGATGGGATGTAACTGATCTTTGGCACGAAGACGCAGTTTTAATGCGTCCATAAAGGTAATGAAATTCTTAAAGTCAATCGTTCATTCAACCTCGTTAGATCGGCCGAAAATGCGAACTTGAGTCGTCTCAGCCATCCGCTTTCCGGTATCTGGACCAGCTTCGCTCGAGTGTTCTACCGTGGCCGGCACCCCGACTTTGAGCCGATGTAGTGCAGCTGGGGTGTCCATCTGAAATACAACGGGTTTGTAAGTGACGAGATCATTCAATATTGGACAAGAGTTACGCAATAACGTGTCATGAACTGTTCGATCGAGGGGACAGAGTCCTTGACGAGCTTGAGCATCGTCATGTACGGCGATAACAATCCCGCGCATGCCGGTGAATATCTCTTCCTCAAACGCGGAGCTTAGTAGCGCACGAGGTCCGGCAGCCCACCTAAACGATCAGAACACTCACTCGGCAGGTGTGCCAGTGAGCGCATCACGGACGTACGTACGCTCGTTCGAGGTAGTCCAGTGCAACTATTATTCCGAATAACGCAGAGAGAAGAGAATATTCAGAGCGGTCGTGTGGACGAGATACCTTTTATTATGTAAGCCGTGCTTCCGCGAATGAATTACATAATGAACAATCGAACATGCCTGATATGGCTTGTTCTTCCGAGGCTTCCATCAACGTCTTCTACCAAAACAATTCTTCTCTCATCCTACTGCAAATACAGTGAATTATGGATCCAACTGAACTATCACAATCAAAGGTGCAGTTGCGGCGCTTTGTTACATTGGAGTTGACTTTATCTTCAGACATCGACATACGCACTCAAGTACGGCGCAATATCATTGCGAGGCAATACCAAATCGACTTCTCTGTTGGTGTTATGTCGCGACTGACGAGGAAGGCAAAAGAAACAAAGAACCGCACGTTGTGGGATGAGAAATTTACTTCGTGCGTATGTCTATATCCGTTTTTGATGCCATCGAACCAGATATCTCTAGCGACGGACACGATCGCTCCATCCTTACCGTCCGGGTCTACCAGAAGCGCCACATCGGGAAGGACGAACTAGTCGGGAGTCTCGTGGATAGGAAATGGAAGGAAGGATGGGGGTGCGAAAACCTTGCATATCATCCATGTTTCTCTGACGCGATCTCTTTCAATGACAGTACTTGAAGAACTCCTCTCAAAGGGTGCCTCCGAAGCCAATCCTTCGGATATCACGATCAGGTTTATGTTGGTTGCTGAGCAATTTGGAGGCGTTGATGCAGACGACCGTCAAGCTACAGAGGCTGTTACTAGGGCTATCGAAGCAGTCCACGCGACCAGTCCCATGCCTGCAGACGCCGATATTAGCCAGGAGATCGACACTGTCAACAATGTCGTGGCCAGAATGCAGACATTCGAGACCACATGGGGCGTACTGCTGCATTGCCTCACGGTTTAAATGCCACACAGATTCGTCTGTATGCGTCGCTAGCTTGGTCTGTCATATCAGCTGCAAATCAGGTTTGTCTCTTTCTCGGTATTCGAACTATCGTTGATAGCTGGCGACTCTTTGCATAGGTGCTCGTACGTCAAAAAAATCGCGATGAGCGGATCGTTCGCTTGATGGGTACAATGAGCGACGTCCTTGCATTTGTTCACGACGCTGAGCCCTTGAAGGCGATCAAAGCGCATAAGAAGACCATCACGCTGCTGATACAGCAGGTGACGGAGTGTGGGTACTTCATCACCGAATACGCCAGGTCCAACAGCTTCCGTCAGTTGCCATCGTATTCATAGTACCCACCACTGATCTCCGTATCCAGTGTTTCGGACAGCGAAATATATGCTATCTGATATCGATGGGACAATCGTGGCTTACGAGAACACGTTAAGAGAGCTTAAAGCCGCGTTCTTGGAGGGAGTTGCGGTGCATACATGCATCGTTGTTGTACGTATGATGAATGAGGTGGAACATATCTGTACGTCTGACCCTTCCGACGGTGATATCATGTTGACAGATCTGGACACAGCTGAATCCATCGACCTGAACGACATGTCGTATGCGTTCGGCGCTAGATACGCTCAGGAGAAAGGATGCATTCCGGGCACATGGGAAATCTTCCTCGGCGAAATATGTGACGTTCTCAACAATCCCAATAAAGCTTCGCGAGTGTGCCTGCTCACCCGGGCAAATCTGCCGTGGCTCATTCGATTGCTCGATTGTACGATGGCCAAAAGCGATTGGGGTCGTCGTTTTGCTTTGCCAGCACTGATGTTGCAAAGCGGAATCCGCAAAATCTGTTCAGTACTATTGCGCGTGACCTCTCAAATCACGACCCGCAGTACAAATCTGCCCTTTGGGAGGTCGTGAAAGAGAACCGGGCGCTTCGGACCTCTGGATCGCCGTTAGAACACCGGTCGAGCGGTTGATCATCGAACCTAGCGAAAACCTGTTTGCCATCGGGCCGATGGTAATCGTCATTGATGCTCTTGATGAAAGTGGGGATCAAGCCAGTCGCCGGCCACTTTTACGAGCTATCTCCAAGCAAATAACTGCGAACTCCCTTCCTGCCAACCTCTGCTTCCCCATTACTGCTTGTCCGGAAAACGACATCCTTTCCGCACTTCTTTCCGCTGGCTCCAATGTATTTCATAAGCAGTGGGTGACATCCGACAGTGATATTCAGAAGTTCATACGACATTCCCTTCAGTATACCGACCTCGAATCTTATTCTAATCAAGAGCGGTGCCAACTGCTCGTCCAACGTTCCCAGCATCTCTTCCAGTGGGCATTTACTGCATGCAGTTTCGTTGAAGGGCTCGGTGCTGTCGGACTTAGTCCATGCGAGCGGCTTGATTTAGTCTTGCAGCAGGATAACACTTGCGCAATGCGCACCTGAACGCGCCACGTCGTTCTTCCTCAATGAGGCAGTTCACCGCTAGGTCATCATAAAACACGGGTACGCTTTGAGAAACGGCATCCACGTCAACACGGAACAGAGCCCCTGTATCGGAACTCGAGACTATAACAAGCAACAAGCAGTTATTGGCAAACACATTGGGTTCGACTGAAGCCGGAGATGAGTTCAAAACGCCAGATGCGAATGCGTTGAAGGGGAATTGTGACGCTACCTTCAACGAACCCCCCCCCCCCCCTTGGGAAGCACACGGGCAAGCTTTCCCTTTTCTAAATTGACCAGCCTCGCAAGCTCGTCCACGTGGAGACCGTTTGGATACTCCTCTAGCAACGTCTGCTACCAGAACGACGTCCACACATGTCGACTCAAAGGACGTGACAAGCTAACAGGAAAGGTTATTCAGTCATTTCTTCCGTTGAAACTTTTTTGCATACGACCGACGTTGAACATTGTACGCTGAGGTGGTGCCAACGAGGCACATAACTGCTGACAAGCCCCCTCGAACGACCTCACAGCTTTCTTCAGCGCAATGGTATCGATCACAAAGTCGATGGGGTGATATGCCTTGGAGTGGATCGTAGGAATTGCGTTACCATGTTTCTTGTACTCTGCGATGGCTCGGTTGGTTGACGTATTGATGATCTCAAGGAGAGCTTCAAGCGGGGCTTCGGCTGACATGTAATTGACGGAGAGCAAGCACGAGAGAGTCAAAAGGATGGATTTCGAGCCCCGTCATTCCCCTGTTTTAAGTCTCAGACCGACAATAACGAGAAGACTAGCTTGTTCTTGTTTTGCACGAATGCCAATTTAATTGAAGCAATGCCAAAATTCTGGTGATGTTGTCCCGCGCCTTAGTGTTGATTACCTAAAAAGGTAATTGGGATGAATCTCGCTGAACCCCGCCCGCGCGCCTCCAACGTCAAGTTGCGGCTTCTTTGTTCATGGACCACAGCGTCAGGATATCTGATGAATTGCCCACGAAACGGCTCCACATCTCCGGGATTACATCCACCGTAAAAAAGCTGACCTTGAGCGTCTGTTGTCTTCGTTTGGAAAGATGGTCGGGTTTGGTGCACGGGATGCCTTCGGGGATTCAAGAAAGTTTGCTTTCGCGACGATGGAAATAGACGCAAAGGCATTGAAAAAGCGTGAGTCTTTTGCGCTCCAACGTGGGACGTATTCGGGTCACTTCGTTTTTAAAAAAAGCTGAGCCTTACATGTCGGAAATAGTAGGTTTGAACGCGCTTGCTAAGCGGATCGACATGGAAAGGAGCCAAGCTTCACATTTGTGAGGCGAAACCCGACTTTCGGGAACGGTGTGTATGTTTCACTGATAGGCTGATATTATATGTCTTTGAATAATTGGCGACCCTAGGCTTGCCCAAATCAATTCTCTGCCACCGCAGCCTATTCGACCGAAACGAACACACGCACGCACGCAACTTCGGCCACCCCTCATCCTCTCTGCCGCTGATTCCGCTTTCTTCCGCTGCTGCCGCGTCTACCCGAGGATGGATCGTGACCCCTTCCGGCCGTGTCGTTCGTTCTATGCGAATGAGACCTGAACGACCCTTGGAGCCTACGCGTAGTGAGCTCAGCGCCTCAAATGTGCACCGCGTGAATGGAAAGGTGAAGAATTGGATCAAGCCACCGCTAGTACGCGCCTCATAGATCCTATAAATTGGGACTCGGTATATCTCAAAGGCGTGTTTCTGGATGCCGTCCGACTGGAAGAAGGCGTGGCGAGAAGCCAGGGGGAGTAGGAGAGGCAGAGTCGATACGCACTTTTTCATCAACGCTTGGACCCGTGGATACGAGGATATTCTCAAGGCTGTCGCACACGCATTCTATTGTTCCATTGCAAGGTATTTCATTTCACGTTTACATCGCATTACCTTCTGAAACCGTCC
>JBBPOL010000079.1:0-22665 GCA_038091435.1 Leccinum variabile | reverse complement strand
TACCTGAGGCCTGAATATCAATATTGGTACTTACCCCGCTCCTGCCACCGTCCAAGGGAAGTTGGCTGTCCACCCTACGCGGCTCTGCTGCTCTCGTCAACGCCTTTCATTGATGACCTTGCGTACGTACTACTTACTATTGTACCGGGGCAGCCCGGAGGGTCGCACTGTGCAGAGTGACAGGTTTTCCAGTGTTCAACGCGGGTGTTCAAGATGATTCGGCATCGGAAAGCGACGGATACTGTATTACCGAATTGACATAATACGCTAGTAAGGCGGAGGGCCACAAGGAAACTCCGGTCGGAGGAAAAATGCTCTTACGCACGCCCCGCATACGCAGGTGGTGTGGGGCTCTGTACACTACCATTTCCTGTTGCTTTTAGCCATTCGTCGATCGATATCAAGCCGTGTCGTGACTCGTGATGAGGCGGAGCCATTGTGATGTAATCGCGGTGGGGGAGTAGTAGGTCAGGTTCCCTATGACCATAGGTTGGGATGGGTTGTCAGTCAGGATCCGGAAGCATTCGTCCAGGGATCCTCTCGTGGTGATGGTCGGGTCGAAGATGATCTCGTCGCCCTTCTCCACTTTTGCTCTGTAAACCTACTTACTAGTACGGGTCCAGGAATACTTACTGTCTTCGAGAGCACATTGGAAGTCGTTTCTTAACCTTTGCAGTTAGTCACCAAACGCTGAACGCGACACGTTGGCCTTGGGACGATTGAGGAGAATCGTGAAGAATTTCAGATATATTTAAACGCAAAGAAAAGCAGGCCGAGCAAGACAGCTTCAAAGGAACGAAGGGTTTGACGTAACCGCGACGGCATAACAAGGCCGGGAAAGCAAGATGATAGTAACGGAGGTGTCCGGAGGTACCAGTGGTTAAGCGTCCATGCAAGGAAAAGCACGAGTGACAGATACTGATTCCCGTCTACAACGAGCACAAAAACGTAACAGTGTGTCCGACAACGGAAATAGAGAAAGAACAAAGGATGTACACGAAGCCTTGGATTCGGAGACACATGAGTGCGGAGTATCTCGTAAGCCTGAAGATTTATAGATTGTGTATATCCAACCACACACTCAGCCCTTGTCTCATCTCTGCAAGGGCATGGGCATGGGGGACGGGTATTGATCCGTCCACGATGCTGTGGAGATGGGAATAGATATAATGCCGTTCACCTTGGAATACGGCGACGTATTGTTCGTCCACATTAGGACCCGCAGACCATGCCTTGGTGTAAACGCCAATTTCCATTGCGAGCTAATGCAGGAAATCATGTTGAGAGTTACATTAATGGTAATCATAATGAATAATACGTACCGCGGTAAGAACGAATGAAATCGTTTCAATCGTCACCGGCACCTTGGGCATGTGCATTAAATTATGGTCTTGCTGGGACATCGCGAGCCACCCGGCAGAATCACGCCTACGCAGCGTGTGAACGAGTACGTCATACGTACCCGGATCGTCGAACCAAATAGCCTTGGTAAAGATGAGCAAAAGTACCGGAAGAAAAACGAGGCTTACTTCATGGCCGGCCGTGTTCTGGATGAATCCATGCCAGTGGCTGTACCCCCAACGGGAGTCCCACTCGAGCAGGCTTCGTAACCATACAATATCCACTTGCTCAGGCTGTACGGGATTCGCAACGATGGCATTACGGGGGTATGCGCGTGTCGAGTGCGGATCGGGCGGGGTAATTAGCCGCTGAATCGCTCGGCGAACATGTGTGAGAAACCTCTTCGGAGAGTCAGCCATCAGTCCATAGAACAATTCGAAGAAGGTTGAATCTAAAAGGTCCGCGCGGAACTTTGTGAAATCATCCAACTTCAAATCGACGGCTAGTAATTGACATGAATAAACGAAAAGAAAAAGGTGTGAGGGAACCAAACCTTCCGTAGGAAGCCAATTGGGGTCGCTTCTGATTTGACGATGCTGATTGAGCGTGTCGTCGATGACAAGCCACGCCTCTTGCCGAGTAAGGGAAGTGGTCGGGGGAATTCGTCCATCCAGGATCATGAATGTGGTCCCAGTGACACAATCGACGTAAAAGCACCACCAAGATCGCACGTTGAAGAAAAGCAAGTACTTGAAACGTTCTGGTTTACGACGGTTAGGCGGAGAAAACGATGGGAAGCTGATGACTCACCTTCGGGGCTGAAAGCCCCCACCGGGAGGTAATCGGTACCCAGATTATGTCCTTCCAAATTACCGTTCAACGGCACCATGCGCTGGAGTGCGAGCGAAAACTCTGCGGGTGGAAGGACTTGTCGAGTCACCCGAGGAGCGGGCCCGAAGCCATACCCACCTCGCGATTCTGCGGGGTCGCCACTCATAGGGGAGAAGGAATGGGGGAAGACTCGGAATGCGCGGACAACGCATTCACTCTAAGTACTCGAGTGCTCGCTTAACCTCTTCAATTGAATTGTTACTCAAGGGCGTGCATGCGATAAGTTTTATTACCTAAAATGACGTGAATGTGATAAGTTTTACATACTACAACACAACATATGCAACACATATACTTACCCGCCAAAAAAAAGGGAAATCAGGTATTCTCAGATCAAGGATCTGCAAACCGTATCTGCCGGCCCTCAAGCCACTATACTGCTATAGACAGTCCGGACGACTTGAACGGTAGTATCCACGATTTCGCCTTTCACACGTCAATAGGGACCGAATTTTAAATTCAAGGATTTGATTTTGCTAAGTAAAAGACTCGGAAGGAACGACTTCGAGAGTGCAGCTTCGACGAGTTGCTCGACTGGCTGATTCGTCCGAATCATGTGCTCATGACCGCCCGGGGGGCCTTGCTACGTATATGATCTTTCAATAGACCTTGCTAGTAACCCGCTCCCAGTCGCGGTTTGTGGATTATGACCTTTTCTTTCTCCCTATTCTCTTCCACAATATATTACGGCATATCAAAGGTGCTCGGATCTCCGCGCTGCTACCACTCCGTGTTTCGGCTAGTACGTCGTAGCCATCCTTATATTTGTTGCCTCCATCGGCGATCGCTCGGACCGTCATCATTTTTAAATTTATCGGGTAATCCTGATGTTCTGTTCACTGCACCGTGTTGCTCACGCGCTTCAAGACTTCCGAATCTGTTTCCAGATCGACATGCTCGTTCTCGCTGGCTTTGTCGCAGCTATTTCGGAATTATCCACCGATTTTCAAGGTCTCGCTTCCGATACACTAACAATCTGGCCACTCTGCTATGATGCTATCTCCATCTATTATCCACCGATTTTCAAGGATCTCGCTTCCGATACACGAGAAACGCTTGCTTTCCCACAGATCACCAATGCAGAGGAGCTCGCTTCCACCTAGCCCGTCATTCATCCTGATGACGGTGCAGAATACAGCATGTCCCGGGTCTCGAAGGAGCTGAGCAGCAGCTGGTGGACTTTATAGAGATCACTGCATGGCGAACGGGAAGCAACTTTGACTCTGCATTTGGAACTTCATGACAGTTAACTTAATGTGAAATGGATATTGCGATGCGAGTTGGAGAACCCGGGGTTTGCCTAGTAGTAGTACCTCTCTGCTTGTCCGAGTCGTATGATGGTTGGAGACTCGGACGAGGAAAGTCCCGACGGTGCCGGTGAGATCTGGCCCGTCAGCGGTTGCGAACAAGATCGCGTCCAAGTGTTCTACTCCATCCGTGGATTTTATATGTACATATCGTGCCTAGTTCTATCAAATCGTGTCCAGCCTGTATTTTTGTATGGTCACCTCACGTTTGGGACGGTATGCTAGCCAGTGCGCCTCAGCATGACTCGGAAAAGCTGTTTAAGCGAGATATCGACTCGGATATCAATCTTCGATCCGATTGGCGAGCCGCCACAGCGAATTTCAGATCTCTTCAAGGCAGCAATGCCCCGTGTGATGCGGCGTGTCGCCGCGCAAGCGTTTGATTGGGGATCTAAGTACGACACAGTCTGTCAACCGAACAATTGGTACAGACATGGAAGGGCTTCAGCTACTATATACTTCCTCAAGCTTCTGTACAGCCTCGAGATCGCCAGATTGATATTCATGACCGAGTCAGCGGAAACCGTCGTGATAACTCATTCAAACCAGGCCCAGGCCCGGGGCCTTCAACCCAACAACGGAATGCTTTTAACGGTCATTCACCCAAACTTTCCAATTCATAGTTCGCCGTCATGTTCATTCTCACGATCTTTTTCGTTCCAGAAACTATTTACGCGACAAGATTCTACTCGAAGACTCGGAACAATCAGTCGCTTCTAACAATTCAAGCCATGGTCATGACCCCAGAAGCAGAGGCCGACGTGCCTGAAGCAGTCAATGAGCCCAAGTACATAATCGTACTGGCGTTCCCTGCGACCCGTCTCACGCCATCGATTCACTGACGAGAGCTTCTTCAAAATCGGCCTTCGGCCGTTCAGGTTGCTCTGTAGTCCCGTGGTCGCGTGGGGCACGCTCGTGAACGGCGCTACGGACTGTTGCAGCGAGACTTTCCCTCACCCCCTTCTCCGATACAGTACAGATAACAGTAATGTTGCTTGGCAGTGGTAGCCTCTCGTCTACAAATCGTGGACCAACGCAGCCGCACACCTGGTGGGTGCGAAGGAGATCATGATATTGCACAAGGTACAAACGACAAACGATCACCTTCACAAACAAACTTGTACAATTCTGGGTTTCCCTTCTACAGCACGGCACGACCTGCTGTTGTGATGCATAATGTGTGAGTGTGCTGTCCGTACGGAAACATCCTTCCCATCGTCTTTGCGACGATCGCGTGCTCAATGACCACCAGAGACAAGGTCTCTGTCTAACTGGTTGTTCTACCACGTCTCTGCCATCGCTGTCTTGGTAGTTGTCGATTGCCGTTGTTGCAGTACGAGAAGGCCGAACCTATATTATAGTAAGCCTCAGTCAGTAGAACCCTGACAACATTTGGCCCACTTAGCACGTCGCCTCGAAAGACCCCTCTCTGAATCAAAAGTTCTCGTTGATGGGGCATCCCCCCGTCCGCCGCACCGCAAGCAAGACAACTCATCACCATCGCCCAGATTCACCGACATACTTCCTCCATCAGCCACAGAACCGGTAAGGATATCCGCTTTTGAGAGTTTGCGTATCGGCGTCTGCTCCCATTGCTCGTACCAATGTACTCGTCCGAAAGCCCAAGGCCCCAAGCTGCCCAACCCGTTTGATTTACGGAGTCGGTGCTGGTTTGTTGACTTTTCTTTGAATAACGAGACACGCCTGGCTCCAAAACCAAATGGGAAGATCTAGACTCGCGCAAGCGGAAATCCGTCCCACGATTCGTCTTGAGTATGCGAGAAATGTATGGGAGTACATAGTACTACTTACGTCGGAAGCCTGAGGGCATGCTGTGGTCGACATGAGGTTCAGCTTGACGGGTTTATCTAGCCACGGGGACCCTGGCCCGTTCGTCGATCTTATTTGCGGATGCGGCGGGGAAAGAGAGAGATTGGGGCATGATAGATACTTAGCTACAGAGGCTGAAATTTCCAAGTTTGTCTGGTTATTTCGCGCCGGCGGAGCTTGCACTTCGGAAACGCCCGTGTCACTGATCGATCACGATTTCATATCCGTTCCTAAGTCTCGCCCACTAGCGTCGACGCTGCTGTGCCTCAAGTACCGCCTCTCCCATGCTTATTCAACCCTCGCACTCTAGACTCACACCATCGTACCTCCTTAAAGGCGTGCTTGCAGCTGACGATGACCACGTCGAGGGCGGGCTTGCGACGCGGACAAGAGACGAGGATATTGCCACTAAGTACAGTACTGCTTCGACTCTACGTTCTACAGTTTATCAATGATACGCTCACGCTCACCAGAGATGGCGACCCAGAACGCACTCGGCGGGTTGAAAAAACCGAGAGAAATTTGGGATCGAAGGTGCCCATTCTAAAACCCGTTGGTTCTTTTGTCGCGTTCCCCCCCCCACTCGCCCTTGCCCAGGGACCGCCTGCCTTGGCCCAGGCCTACCCCACCTTTCCTCCAGGTGTGTAAATCTACACCGCGGATACGAGTGGCTAACCCCGCATTGCCCGCACCAACTCACATCGAACCCCTTACCATTGGAACTGGTCCTTGGCTTTTTGACCATGAATTCGTCATCATTCCCAATGCTCGATTGAAGCTGCCTGTCTGATTCGTTTCCAGATGAGGGCGTTTATTTTTGGTCATCCTTACCACTTCGTATAGTCTCTTTGTTTCTAGTCTATTTTTTTTTGGTAATCTTGGTATTGAAATCAAGTTGCATTCAGTTGGTATCGCGCGTGGATGTTGTCGAAATCGCTCATTTGGTCGCAAGCGATGGATTGATATTACTTCCGAGTCCAAAGAGTTTCGGAGTTTGTTGCCAATCATCCATCATGAAGCCGACTCGCTTCAGTTTTTTTTCGAACAACTTCAAGGGGCCGATGGCCGCCGAAGATGGTTGCTTCTGTTGGGTAGGGATGCATGCTCCAACATTCTCGAGTTCCATGAGGCGGTAGGCCGTATCGTTTTTGTTCACAGCCCTGGCGACTACGTCGTCGCCGAACGGGGCAGGCCTCTCAGCGCGCTTTTCTTCTTATACATCGCCCGAGTTTACCTCGCACCCTCAGTACTCATGCGCTTCTCTCCCCCTACCCCGCGTCCACCTCCCCTACGTCGTACTCATAGGCGGGGACTCACATTTGCAGACCTTTCACCATCCCCTCTGGCGCTCTATTTATGGTCCGTGTTATCACGACTGTCCGTCATATTCGATCCTGTGGTTCGGCCTATCATTCGCCTTGTCGTATATGCAGCACTTCAACAAGTCATTCGTTTCATCCCAAGACTTATGGAAACCGTCCAAATAGACATTGATCGAGCTGTCGTCTCATACGTCGGCTCGCCTAGAGTTCAGTTCTTTGTACAGGATGTCGCGTTCAAGAGTCATGTTTTCTTCGCTCAGAGTCCACAGATTCCGCCAATCCGAGACGATGTTCCTGCACACAACCAGGCGTTGGGCGGACGAGCCCTTGCAATGGGTGCATGGAAGTCGCGTCTTTCCAACGGGTTCCGACGCGCTTGGACCCGCACCTGGAACGATACATTAGGGCGAACGACTGCCTCGGTCTCATGATCTAGCGGTACAACGGATACACGCATTCATTCCGTCAGATGATCAGGGTATGTTCAACAAAATGTTTGTTCGAGTGATGACCTAACCCGGGATTTCAGGCCTGTCGGAATGCAGAACTATACTGCGCTCCCCCGAGCCATTTGGTTTCACTGGTTCGGCCCGCTTTAGCCCAAGAGACGGCACGGTTGAACCACGCAGCGTTCAATGACGAGTCAAAGTCGGAGCCATTGATATAGATGCCGACAACCTTCAGCGTTGTTTATCGCATTTCAAGAATACGACCAAGAACGTCCCCGTTCCGCCTCCCAGCTCACTCAACACCCTTTCCTCCCCATGGTTGAAGAGTCCCTTCAGTGCAGTCAGTATTTGCACGGCTCTCGGTGGAACCGTATTGACATTGCCAAGTCTTCCTTAGCCTCGGATTTTCGTGCTCCAATCATTGCAAAGAGGAAGAAGCGGAATACGAAGGTATGTGCCTCAATGTTCATCTCAGCGCATGTGCTCAATGGCTAGTGTAAAGCATCTTGAGCTGATTACAGCTATACATCTTGATCTAAACTCCGTCACGATTTCGCGGAAAATTGGTCACCACAAGTACAACCTTATCTTCAAAGCAGTGACCTGCTCGTGCCAACCCAGAAATGAGACGGTGAACGCCGCCAACCGTGCTTGGTTAGGAAATGAATCATCCATCACATCCCGGGCCTTCCTGTTTCGCCTAAACCTCCAGAGCGTTTCCTTACACAGACCGAGTGGAGTAATCCGATCCAATCCTCCTATTCTAACCATCAATTCCGTCTCGATCTACGCTACACTGTTGGATTGGCCGTCAATGCTACTTTTGATCCTTCCTCTCACTGCGATGCCAATCTACCGTCTGTATTCCTCGAGGTCCAGATTGCTTCTGTATCATTTTCAGACCGTCATGACATGCTATTCAATCTAATTCTGGAGCCCGGCTCTCTCGAGAAAATGTCAAGTGCACAGTCCTCGCCCGTGTTGCCAAATGTTATCTCGCCACTTCCTCGATTCGCTGCCAGTGTGACGGTGGGACCCGTTTCTGCACGCGTCCTATGTGCTGATGTTCCTGGAGTCGAGGAACCGTACTTGGTGGAACTGGAAACCGAAGGAGTGGTTTTTTCTTCTTCGTCCGACTTTCATATAGGGATAACTTCGACTCGACATCTCTCACTGGACGGAAACCTCCCTTTCCGCATGACATGCCCTTTCACCTTCTTTTTGCACCCACTCTTCTTGCGACTACGCACACGTTCTTCAAACGCAACGACCCGACGCATGTCAAGGTGGGGTTCAGAATGCACGAGCAGCGAGACTTTGTTTTCCCTGGAAGCCATGGAGGCCAACGGAATGTTAACGGGACTCGGAGAGGCGAATGATGACGAATAATGTGTGCGCGCCACATTGAACACTCATACACTATTCGTCGACCTCGAGTGTTGTACGGAAGCTGGGATGGTGGAGTTATGGCACCCTGAGAGGCTCAGAGTTCTGAGTGTTCTTCTATCATTGCTTTCTGCTCGTTGGCCTTCCTCAAAGGCAAGGATCTCCTCTTCTCCGTCAACATCACCATTGGGCTGTGCTTGGTCGTTTTCTGTTGCGCGGATTGTGCTGTTCGTTACGGGCTCTGATATCAATCCTAACGCGGACAAGGATATCACTCGCGGAATCGCGTTCAGCACTGGTTTTTCTCTGCGGTATCATTCTGTCAACACGGAGCAGAGGCACGCTCTTTCACACTCTCCGCAATGCTCTCAAGACAGGGCGAAATTATCCTTGCCCACCGATAAGCTCAGCTGCCCTGCTGCAGAGGGTTTCCGAGACTCCAGGGACGAACATGATTGCCGGAAACCTCATTTTGTGGAACACGACAGTGCGCGCTGCTGCCGCAGATATATTCTCAATCATGGATGACCCACAGATCACAGAGAGAGATAGCCCTCTCCTGCACACTAAGCTACTTCTCTCAATCAAAGATATGAACGTGGACGTCAAATTCACCGCGAAATCCCTGACGAGTTCCGCAGGACCGGCATGCGATGTGACATTTAGTGTCGACGACGTACTGACGCACTTCGAACTTGGTCTAACATACTCAACTCTGCTTGCATTACAAACGATTCACACTCTTCGGCAGTGTGCAACCTCATCGAGAGTCCCAAAACCACCTCCATATTCTACACAATCCACCATAATGAACATTCACGGCACAATTAAAGCTATTCGAGCGCGTTTCCGGCTTATGGACGAAACTGCGGTCGCGCGGGTCAACTATCTTAATGTGACCCTGACTCCTCAAGACGCTCGCTGCTCTGTCAATTCGTTGCTTGTATGGGTTCCGGTCAAACAACAACATTCGGTTGTCAAAGTACCAGGAAAAACTTGGGAGGAACTTGGCCGTCTACATAGATGCACTTTATCGCTTTCTCCATCCTTGATCGGTCCCATACTGGTTGAGAGCGATAGCCTACGCTTTCGCATTCCCTCTAGCTATGTTTTCGCTGAACTTCAGCTTGCCACCGTGGTCACTGTCAAGGCAATCAGGCATCTAGTCCACGTGGTCCAAAGCACTAAATTCACTCCTATTCCCCCTCCCGAGGCCGAGTCCGCAAAACTTGTGCCAGATGTCACCTTCAGTTGTCGGATGCTCTGCATCGAGGCTGTAGATGACCCCTTTGAGAGTCAATTGGGGCTCAACTTCAGGGTTGGCCTCGCTGCAGCAAGAGCCAGGCTTCACCGGGAAGAAGCTTTCGACGCAAAAGTGATGGTGGTCGGGTCGGGGGATTCAGCGGCAGACGATGGTTCAGTTGCGAACACAGACTATCAGTTTGGCAGAGAGCATTCAGTCTCCGTGCAAGACGCTCGTCGACGTTTGAATGTCGCACACAGTCTAGATTGGACAACAAGGCAACGCAAACACCTTCAGGAACGAATGGCTCAAGAGGAATTAGTTTATCGCGAACTTCATGGTGCAATACCACTAAAACGTCCTACGAAAGCTCCAGATTTTAATCAAGCCTGCCAAAACCTTGCGAATCCCTCCACTGCTTCGCATTACCGTCTCAGGACTTCGTCTGCATCTTCAGCGTCCTACCTTCCCTCCCAAACACTTGACCTCCTTTCTGCATGAACAAGGGAGCGGACTTCCCCACGAGACGTGCTACTCCCTGCTTATACCCATGCACCTGCACATCTCCCTCACGGCTCTTCAGGTTTCACTTCGTGACTATCCATTGCCGCTGCTTTATATTCCTCCACATTCTGGCGATGGCGGATCTCCCTCGCTTGTTTTTGATTCCAATCTTGTCATCGCTGAGCCCACGCTCTCGCTCGTCCATCCCGCAGTGAAGCTGGAGGCTAAACGCCAAGCATTCCCCCAGCAAGTCTCGAGTGACCTCGACCGGACAGCGGAGTATAGGGCCATTGATGAAAAAGTGCTCCTCGCTCCGACGGAAGTTAGGAAGAGGAGTTTCGTCGGGATCTGGCTGGTGCGCCGCTCCGTACTTTCTTGCTCAGCTCTTTTGGGGTTGCGCTCGCCTCTCCGGGCTTCGCATGGTAGTCCGGTCGAACCGTTTTTATTTTTTCGATTGACTGTCGTTGAAGTCGCTTTTGCTTACAATGAGCTAGCGTTCTACGCTGTTCGTCGACGTCTAGTACTTCTTGATCGTCGAAAGTCACCTTGCACCGGGAATCGATGGGGTAGCGTAGAGTTTATCTCTAGCATGATTAACTGAGGTAGAAGTACAGAGTAAGGAGGGCCCTTTTATATGAATAATGCATTTCCTGCTCGTCTCCTCAGCTGAGCCGAGCCAGGCCACCTAGTAGTACTGACACGCGCCGGATCCATGCGCTTTTGCCAACCCGGTTTTCTTTTCTTGGGCCTTGTCATATGCTCCGTCACAATTACAAACCCTTCGATCGTCCGCAACGCGTCTCACAATCCGGGCGGCTTGAATCACCCTCTTAAGACTTAGAAGACTTCATCCACCACCGAGTCTTCTCCAGAAACTACGTTCACTGCGCACCTTTGTCGAAAAGTACAGGTCAGTGGCCAGAGGTATCTCCCGGCTCTATTTTCTTCTGCTGACACCGGTTCACCACAGCTCAGCACTCGAGTTGAATGTCGTCGTACATTGGTGGGATGAGTACATCGTGTGCGTCGTGGTTACTATTTCATCTGCATGTCTCTGGATATATTCTAGCCATGATGCTGATGCTTAAGGGGTGATCTCTGGCAGATTTATCTCACCAAAATCGAGTTTCTCAAGAATGTAATTCCGATGAGTTCTCGCGACGATGGTGCGTGTTCCCTACGACAGTCTCCATATTTCTGACAGGTGTAGGGTGTTATATGTATATATATATATATTGACGAGGGTGTCCTATAAACTTACCCAAGTGCATTCGGTCTCCTGCATCGCGACAACGTTTACTGATCAGTGACATTCTCTCTAGTTTAATGGAACAATGCTAGAGTACCGGTGTCGAAGGAAGTTACATAGACTAATCTTGTATTTTGATTTACTTTGCTGTTGCGGGCGGAGTCTTGACAATTTACGTGCGAATATGCGTTTTCGTTCGGTATCACGGTGCGCCACTGCCGCGACGAATAGTAGGACTGGTATCGTCTTTTGTGGCACCCGTTGTATGTTCCAGAGTCGATTTTTCAGCGAGTAATCTGTATCTATGGTTCTCATGTGCTCACTGGGTGTAGCCTGAGGGTGCTCCTCGACGATGTCTGGCCGCGGTCGACTCGTCATGTCGCCTGCCAGTGTTACATTTTTGGTATGTGATATCTTTGTATGGCTCGTAATATTTTCTGACTTCTGACGAGGCCTCCCAAAGACAGCGTCATCGATCGTCAAGGTTTTCTTGCATCGTCCTTACCAACGGCTTTGCATATCTCAAACATTCCGACCAGCTCGTTTACGTTCATAGCGGCATCATCCTTGAATATGGATCGTATTACCGGTTTGTGTCTAACCCAGACAGTGCAGTTCGCAAGCTAATGTGAGCTATCTTTCCCGATATCAAGTCCATAGCACTGTTTGTTATGGCCTTGCAGTCAAAATTACGACGTCAGCGGATCCTCCGCTACAGGCAAAGGCCGCCGTCCTCCCGCGCCCCACACCCGAGTTTCAGCAAGAGGGTATTCGTGCCTCTTCCTCCCATCCGCGATGTGGATGAGCACCGGGTTGACGATAGAGCATCGAACAGCGGTGTCTCAAAAGGGGGTGTCGGGCTCATCGACGTATATGCTTTGGTCGTGGGTCGAGAGCAACCGCGAGGGGGAACGTTGGGTTGAATTATCCGTATTTAGCGACGGCGGGGTTGTTGATTTGAGTGTCGTGCTCATTGAGGAGTTCCGAGTGTTTGTACAATGCGGTAAGTTCTAGTTGACTGGACTAGGTGATGTCCTTGACAGAGATCGGATACGGTCGTGAGGGTGGTGTTGAGCTTTTGTGAGATAGAACATTCTTGGAGGTACTTTTCCCTGGATTTTGATCGACGACACATGCTGACGGGGACCATAAGATCTTGAAAGTGTTTTCCTGTGATGTCTATGTCATTGCGTCCTTCTCATCGACTACCAGGCAAAACTCTCCCTTTTCGTTCCTGCTCCCCTTCAAATCAGCAGCAAAGTCCCTTGCTCGCAGTGCTTTGATAAAGGCCATGCTATCAGATACAGAAGTCGCACGTTTCGTCGCTAATCTTTTGCCCGCTGCAGTCAAATGTATGTTGTCCTCACTTGTTACTATTTTCCTCACTCAGCCCCACCGCAGGCTCGTATTCACATCGCACACTACTTGCGTTCCATGCTGCCACGATGCACGACTACATCTCTACTGCGCCGTCTCTTGACGATGGCGTACTAGCATTCGTTCTGCCTTCGTTGCTAACTCCCCTCCAACCATCCCAGAAGGATGTCAACGTCATGGTGAGTTATCTGGTAGCTTATTCTATACATCGTGCCTTGAACGTTCATCGGTCAGCTCGGAAGCTTTGTCCTCTTGTGCATTCTCTCCCAAGGTGTAAACCTGAAACCCGCCGCTATATCTGCCATCGTCAACGCAATGGCATCTCAAGTACGCGGGGCCCGGGGCTCCGGAAAGGGCTCCGTATCCACTACTCACTTTGTCAAGGCCGCCGTGGTAATCTGTTCAACACAAGAACATGTTCAGGCTTTCCCTCTTAGTACAAGCCTGTTGTGCACCAAAAATGTCGTACGTCTCTTCTGCACGTCATCTCTGACTTTTTCAAAGCAGTTATTCTCTTTAGTGGGTTTGCCGATGAACTCAGTAAAATCATGGCGATAGTCGGTTCGCAGCACTTCATTCTCCCGCTTATCCAGTCCTTGAGTGAACGGTGAGTGGAGCTCTTTTACTGGCCGACCTTGATCTCACCGCGTGTAGCATACATTAAAATCGAGTTTCATCTGTATTTTCTACTCTGATAGACACGCCAAACACTCCCTCAAAGGTCGTCAAAGAGTTGTCTCGCATTCTAGTCCGCATTGCTACCTCGCAGCCCGATGCGAACTCTGGAGTCGAAGCCGAGACGAGAGAGCAAACTATGCGAGATGCACGGTCATTGCTTTCTCTTGTACATCAGCGCCATCTCGAGCTCTTGAGAGGTGTCGCGGACGACGTGCTTTCAGAGGTTGGGAGCGAAGGCGGAAAGGAATGCAGAAAGATGGCAAGCGACCTCTTGTCGTCGTTTTCTCTGGTGAGCGACATCCTGTCTATCAACATTTACAACGCTGACTCTGCAAATATTAGAGCCACCCACTAGCAGGGTCTAGCAATGTAAACGAGGTCGTAGTCGCTTCGTCAAGCACATCAAAGGACACTCGCGCTGTTGCTACGCAGAAAATCTACTCCATGTTGAAGAGTGCACAGAATGATTTGTCCGTTCAAGATACGGTTGGTTTTTCCCGCTTATTCCGCGACTTCAACTAACGTCAGGCGTCCGTCCAGTCAGTATTGTTTGGTCGCGTCTACGACACGCATGCAGGGGTATTGCAGTCACTCTATGCCTCGCCTGATCTGTTCCTCTCGACAATTGCCCCAACGACATCACCTCAGCAACTACTGGACGTCATCACCTCTCAATTGTTCCCCACACCTCCCGCGCGGGCAATTTTGCATGCACATGCAGGCTTTCTCGCAGGACCATTCGTCAAGACATATCCCGATCTTGCCTCCGCCTTTCAGCAGACTGCACTCTTCCCGTTCTTACTGGTCTCAAAAGCAAAGTTCCGGACCGCGCGTGGTGTTTGGGAAGCTATCCAGGAGGGCGGTGATTTCCAAACGGGATGGCTGCGGGGTACTGTAGAGGTGTGGGAACGGGCGTCGTTGTTTGGCACAGAAGTCTTGGAGACGGACAAAGATGATGGTGATGTAGCCAGCGACAAGCTGTGCGACGCTGACCGCGGTGTGGCCGACAAGATAGCGGGTGAGTGGCTCCCTGCACAGGATATACTTGGGACGCTAAAGCACGAGGGCGTTCTTGCAGAGAACATTCTAGCGGCCAATGACAGCACTCAAGATATCACTATTTTGCTGTCCAAATTGCACGAATCGACACCGCATGGTCGAGCACTGGCATATCTGGTCTGTCGCGCGCTGCTGGTACGCACCTCGGGGGATCAACAGATCTTGCTCGCCCGTCGCCTGTTGCAAAGTATGCGCCTGAATTTTCTGGAAGGAGCCGACGACTTGAGCTTTGAAGAGGTTTGTTCCAATGCTACCCATCTCGTTGTCGATTTGGTATTCACAATAACGCCAGGCGTTGGACGCACGTCACGTAGGTATAAAGGTGACCACAAAACCAGGCGGTCGACACACCATCCAAGCCTTGCAAGCTTCGATTCTCGTCATAATTCCCGCGGTTCCCGCCCCTCAGAAGTTATCGGCAGCTTGTGTTTCGGTGATTCCTCCGGTGTGTTATCGCATGTTATACCTGTACTTCAACCGTCTGATGCGCTACAGATCGATCAGATTCCCAGCGACTCAGACCAATGTTACGTATCATTGATGCAAGAGATATATGCCGTTTCCTCCGCCTCTGCGGGTGCGGTACCTAACCGGCTCTCGACGTCCATTTTGCAAACACTGTTCCTCAACCTTAGGGACAGCTCGTTGGCTTTCCTCGTCGGTATTCTACTCTCGTCCTCTTCGTCTCTGGAGAGAGTCCGAACGCATGCACTAGTATTGCACGCTCTCGCATTCATCCGTGGGCATTCCGATGCAAGCGCCATAGACTTCCAGACCGTGCTTCCATCGTTGGTCGTGGCTCTGTTGGATGCACGAAGTGACAAATGGGACTGTGCACTGATCTTTGAGTGTATCTCACTTCTCGGCAGTGCCTCTGACAAGAAGCACGTATATGGATTGGATACGTTATATGGATCGGCGTCCTGTGAGTTTCCGCATCGTACATGCGCAAAATGACTGACGACTCGGAATGCGCGACAGCTCAATTGCAATACCTCGACACCAAGGGTCTTTTTACTTATGTGAAAGCTCTGGTAGACAATAAACTGCAGACGATGCAAGATCCCGCTACATCCAGGTGTTCCACCAGAAACACTTTGACACCCTGCCAGCAAAGTACGGAAGAATATCGATCCGTTTGACGTTCGACGTTGACATTCGTGTGCAGGTACAGGCGTCGGGTCTTGTGCTTCTTGCTTTCGCATGTCGTCACCCATCCCCCTTTGCGTCTGCTCGGATTGCGCTGCTCCGTTCCATCCAGAGCGTTGCCGATTTCTCCAAGTCCGTCATATTGCTCCCAATCATGAAGGACCTGACGCAAGATCCCTCTTCCATCGTACAAATGTTTGGAGCATCGTTCGAGGCCTACGTCTCGCTCGTCGTCGCAAGCTTCCTCGGCATGACCTCCACGAATATCCAAAGCGCAGAGAACGACGAGATCTGGCCCATGTTCATTTCAGGCCTTCGATTGTACTTCCATCCAATCTGTTTCATTTGCCGTATGTTCGATGGTGTGTATGCTGATCCAGGTCCTCCAGACTCGGACCCATCCACCCGAGAGCTGTATGCGACTGCCCTCGAGCAGAGGCTATTTGTGGGTCTCAATCTCGAGAGACGAGCAGGGAAGCGGTGAGTACATGCTCTTTGGGAAATTTCCATGGTTGTCGATCCGTCGCGTCCTAGTACTTGGCATCCCGAACGCTCCTCGGAAAGCTTCTCGGAGACGTCAAGTTGATCGTCCACCTTCTCGTTCAATTCCGACCCGACCACATCGAAGGCGAGACGCCCGTGAACAAGCGCGCTAAATTAGACTCGTATGCGAACCATCCCCGTCATCCGAGTTGTGTAGAATTGACTGCGTATTTCTAGAACACCACATGCGACTGAGAATAGCAAGCTCCAGCCGCTGAGTTTGTTGGCCGAAGTGCTCGCGACGACGGAGATTCCTGGATCCTTGGTTTTGATATCGAACCTCTTAGAGACGCTCAACAAGATCGTACGCTCGGACCTTTGGGGACCCTCGGACACCAGCTATGTCTGCCAGATGTTGATGGGTGCGATAGAAAAGAGCGCGAGTAAGGTCACGGTGAGTTGGTTTACTGGTGTGATCCTCTGCGTCATTCAACGAGAGATCAGGATCCTCCAGCGAGGCCCATTCGGTTGGACGTTTTGGTGGAGCTTATCAGAGGTCAGTCGAATTGGACGCTCGTCGTCCGCAGATATCTAAATTTTCCTTTTCAGTTACCGATAACCCTCAAACGTTCAACGAGGCTCTGCTCTTGATGGCTAACTTGGCCCGGCTCACGCCCGACTCTGTCCTCCACAACATTATGCCCATCTTCACGTTCATGGGATCCAACGTATTCCACAGAGACGATTCGTATATCTTCAAGGTCGTCCAGAACGTGAGTCCGCATCCATTTATTTCTTTGAAACACAGCTCCATCATTTCAACACAGACCATCGATAACATCGTGCCGGTGATGGCGTCATCTTTGAAAATGAAACATTTGGATGGTCTCGATTTGTACGTCGGTGCTAAGGATTTCCTGCGCATCTTTACGGACGCGTCGAACCACATTCCTCGACATCGGCGACAAAAGTGCGTTTTTTCTTTTTCTTTTCTCTCGAACGAAGCGAGTCGATTGCTCACCTCTTTTAGCTTTTTCGTCCACCTAGCGGGAGTCCTTGGAGCGCACGCCTTCCTGGCCCCGGTGTGCATGCTCCTGGTGGACAAAGTCACCAACCGCGCGAGCCGTCAGAGCCCAGAAGAGGCGCAAAATACGCTCACGCTTCCTACGTCGTTACTTCGGCATTTCGAACGCCCACGGCAACTATTCGTATGTCTACTTCGTCTGTTCGCAGAACGGCAGTTCACGACGCGCATCCCAGGTGCTCACAGAGGTCTTGAACGAGTGTTTACGGCTTAGATCCCGGCTGCTGGACCCTGAAAGTGCAGGTCCTGCGTTTCTGGATCATACTCGGTGAGTTATCTTGTCCCCTTTTCGTCGCGGGTGCTGAGTCGTGTTTTAGCGACGGAGAACATTCTTCGTCTACGTCTGCGACGCTGAAACGGCGCATACAAGCACTTGTTTTGTTTGCGAGCACATCATTGACGCCATCGGAGCCCGACGGAGGACTCAGTAGTGGAGAGAGGGCGGTAACACCACCGACATTATCACCCGCCTCTTGGATCTCGCTGCTCTTCCGACTGGCCATGGCTCGGAGAGCGACGGGCCAGCGATCGTCGTTGCTGCTCAGATTGCCATGGAGCGCATCATGAACGCCATTTCCGCGGGAGAGTTTTTGACTGCCGCATCCATGATGTTGACGTCCGAAGACACGAAGGTGCGTTTTTGTTTTTATTTTATATCTTTGGCGACTTGCTAGATGGTGCCCCGTTGCTCAGATAAAAGCGGGAGCGCTCGGCGTTCTTTCCGCTCGAATTCCGCTCGTCACCGAAAAGTTGCGCGGGGAGTGTCAGACGACGATCGTGGAACTCGTCGACGCCATCCGAGGCATCATCGAACGCCAGTCTGCAGGCCCCTTGGTCGAGTCTGCGCTCGCGGCGTTGAAGGCACTGGGATCTACGTGCTATGATGGCGAGGAGACCGCGCTCTTGTCTACACTACCCCGCGTCCTCAAAGTGGTGCGATCGAGGACGTCCGCGGCGGCTGCGATGTCGGTGTTGCCACGCTATGTGTGAGTCGTCTCGTCGCCTCGCATTTCTCTGGACGTGCGTTCTAATATGTGTGGGTCGAATAAGTTCTGCCCTCGGACCACGGATCATCGATCATCCCTGACATGGTCTTCGGGAGAGTGAGTATATCACTGATCGACCAACAATATCTGCCTGCTAACTTATGCTACCAGGTCCATCAATGAAGAAACCGATGGCGACCAACCCGCGCGATATCCTCGAGATGGAAAGGGCAGTCAGCGAGGCGGGAATCATATTCGGGATGGGGCACGGTAGCTCACGTTCTGATCGCTGTGAGGGTCGCTGACTCGCCGTTGGTCCTACTATAGTGTTGCGCTACTCGCCGTAAACCAAGGCACTCACAGAAGTAGTTCGCTCCGGCCAGTTGGGAGAGCTCGTGAACGCCGTGCACGTCGAACCCGTCGGTTATTTCCACTTTGCCCATTCCTACGTCCGGGGGCACTGGGCAAAGGAAGCGGAAAGCTCCTTCTCCCTCATGACCAAGAGTTGCCAGTAAGTCGCTCTCGCATTTCTGATCCCTCTCAATCGCGCCGTCCCAGCGATATCGACATTCTTTGTCATGAGTTGTCCCCAGCTACTCCCACTCGTATTTCCTCGTTTGGATCTCTCCAGCACTTCAAGAAAGACAGGAAACTGACCGCAGCCGGGAGCGTGACGCGCTGCTTCGAATGTCCCATCCAAAACGAGTGTCCATACAGTGCAAAGAATAGTACGCTAGTACGCCGTCGCGTCTGTGTACCGGTAACTGAATCACTGCAGTATACCTCGACCCCGTGTCCCAAGGAAATACCAGGTGGCCAGCAAGCACCGTCGTAGACGGCATACCCGACATCGAGAACATAACCGAGGCACTAGTCCCTACGGCAAATGCGTCTATGAGAGCGACAACGACGTTTGCGATTACCAGGTACGCTGTCCCCTGCTCAATTATTCCCCCGATCATCGTCGGGTGCTGATGCGGCCCCACTGGGTCAACCTTCCGCACAGCGACAAGCGATCTTCGCTACCCAGAAGTGAACCGGCTCGATCGGAACGAACACTGTTATCTCCTTTGCACGCCTGTGAACCGATGGCTCGTCGTTCGATTGGACTTTATAGGGCGTGTGGCGGTGGTGACAGTCAGCGGCTATTGGGGATGGTGTTGTCGTTTGCATTGAACACGAGTGCGGCATTGGTGAGTCCAGTTTTGGTTTAGTTCGAGTTAGGATCGTGGCTGACTGTACAAGAAAGAAGAACTTGGTTAGTACATTCGGCTAGTTGTCGTAAATGAGATTTGTATCGGTGAGATATCAGATCTTGTCCGATTTGGGGCAATTCAATCGAATCTCGATTTCTTTTTCTGAGTGCATATCAGAGCCAAAGTTTGGGCAGGCGGCGCAGTCACCCCAAGTTGCAGTGGCAACTGTTTATTTGCATCTGTACGGCAAGGTCAGATCCCGTTAGATTTGACGATTCATCTCTGATCTAAATTCTTTTTTTGAATCCTCATTAGAGCTCTTCCTTTCTGCGGTCCGTCGTGTTCATGTATCGTTCCGACACTGCGAGGTGTGTGCTGGCCACCTACACCTAGTTCATCTCGTCCCATGTATTCAACCCCTTCTGTATATGTTTGATGTCGCATTGCAATTTCTTTTCCCTACGCAACAGCACTCTGCAGCGATAGCAGACTGTTTATTTGCACATGTATCGGTGAGGTTAGATCTTGTCCGATCTGATGAAATTCGGATCTGATCTCAATCCTTTTGCTTACAGGTCGCTTCAATCGCTGGTCAGGCAGAGGTATATAAAGGCGGGTGGTTTATGGTATCGTCCTTCAAATCGTCTCTGCGTCTTTCATCTCTTCTCTTCATCTCTTACTCCAACAGGCTTCTTGCTCTATGCTGTCTGTTCGACGTGATAGCGGACGTGAGTCCACCTCTCAAAGAGACGAAGAGAGCGCGAGCAGCGGGCAGAAGCGTTTGCTCACGAACGCGCTTGAGTTAGGGCCGAGGAAGCGACCGTGTGTTCCACCTTACCTATGCGATTTATTCTTGCTAACAGTAGGTCAGAACTGTACCGGATCCCTTGGTTCACCACGGGCGCCATTTTGGTCGCGTGGTCCACGCATTTTGCAATGTGCAAGCCCTGCTGACCAATGGACTGACCCTTACGGGTGAAATCGAAGAGAATGGTCAAGAGTCGCTGACGACGCAGTAAGTAGCTTCAGGACTTGACTTGGACTCACACTAACTCATAGCACTCTTCTAGGCAAAAGCAAGAGTATTCTGTCTTTCGCGAGCTGCTGCGAACCATCCCGGGGCTCGAAGCCCGTCTCATGGAGTCTTCGGAGGAGGATATCATTACAGTGGCTGAGCTGGTAAAGTTGTCGTTTGACTCTTACTTTGCTTGACTGATATAGTGCAGGTTCAGAAGGGCGCTAATAGTGCCAGGGCCGATGACACAAAAGGAATGAAAGCAGCTATTATTGACTGGATCACGCCCAAAGGCCAGTCCCTTAACCCGCACATTCCCCGTAATGTGAAGGCGGGTCGAGGCTTTCACCATGAACGCACCGGGGCCCTCCTCTGCCCTGCTGGTTATGAGTGGCAAAACTCAGAGTACGTCTTTGTTTATATTCGTGTGAAGCCTTGACGTACATGTTCGAAGTATCAAAGAGAAATTGCGCAACGGACAAATCCAGGTTGCGGGAGATCAGTGGCCGATATTTCTCTACGCTAACTACATGTATGACCCTGAGGACCCCTGGAATGGTCTCCTCCGTGGTGGTCTATTGGTTTGCGTGCGTTGTGCTGTGGGTGCGTACTAATCAATACTGACCCGTCATTTTTAGGCTTATAAGCACGTGTTTACATCGCCGAGTTCAGTAGATCAAGAACCGAAAGCCACGCGCTCCGGTAATGCTCGGATTCACGGTATGCGGAGTGTGACAAAGGCCTCGATTGCCTACGTTGCAACCCAGGTGTGTACTATTGTGCTTATTTCTGTCGTGTTCATACTCATACGTTGTCTGAAGGCACGGTTTGCGTTGACATCTGCTCAGGTTTTTTCTCGCACGGATCATGTCACTGACTCAGAACGCTTTTATAACAGCATTCTTGACCTGCTCCATGATGCAGATGAGAGGGAAGAGGTCGAGCAATTGTTATTGTGGTGGAATAGACAAATCTTTCCTCTCTACACAGAGAGTGAGCGTTTGCCCTCGAAAAATAGTGCACTCGCGAGGATTCGTGCCAAGCGTGCGGAGTACCGGGCGGCTGCTGCCGAGGAATGAGATATGATGTAATCATCGTTGATTGTATTAAACTCTGGAAGATGCTTGAATAATTTGCATTATTCAATTTTTGGTGTGACTCGAAAATCTCACACAAGTGACAATGAAGTAAACTTCAATGATACAAATTGTAGGATAATCTATACATACAAATAAGATAATCAATACCACTTGGATTGTGATTGTATGTACAGTAGGGTTGATGTAAATTGTCATATGACCCAAGTAGAAGGGCAAGACAATCAATGTCTTTCTGACTATGATGACAAGATCAAAGATAGTTGGTGGTGCTTATAATGGGAGTAGGAATGGGAAATTTTACAGAATGCAATAGGATTGATGTAAATCGTCATATGACCCAAGTAGAAAGGCATTACAAAATAAATCCCAATGACATTAATCATAACATCTCCCAACCTGAGTTTGATGTCAATCAATGTCATGCAGAAAGTAGTTACAATCAACAAACAAACTACTTTCTGCATGACATTGATTGACATCAAACTCAGGTTGGAAGACATGGCCATCAGAGTCATAGCTTTGTGAATTGTAACCACTCTCTGCATGACTTTGATTGCAAGATCTATCATATCTTTGTCAATTGTAAATACTCTCTGCATGACATTGATTATCATATCTCCCAACCTGAGCCTGATGTCAATCAAAGTCATGCAGAGAGTAGTTACAATTGACAAAGATATGATAGATTTTGCAATCAATGTCATGCAGAGAGTGGTTACAATTCACAAAGCTATGACTCTGATGGCCATGTCTTCCAACCTGAGTTTGATGGCAATCTATGTCATCTCTTTGTAGATTGTAACTACTCTCTGCATGACTTTGATTGCAAGATCTATCATATCTTTGTCAATTGTAAATACTCTCTGCATGACATTGATTATCATATCTCCCAACCTGAGCCTGATGTCAATCAAAGTCATGCAGAGAGTAGTTACAATTGACAAAGATATGATAGATTTTGCAATCAATGTCATGCAGAGAGTGGTTACAATTCACAAAGCTATGACTCTGATGGC